>JAJOOD010023873.1:0-12930 GCA_029582525.1 Solanum tacnaense | reverse complement strand
ATAGACAGTCAGTCAGTCAGTCAGTAGTTTTGAGTCTCTCATCCATGTATATGTATGTATATGTAAATATTCTATTTTGAGACTCGAGTTGCCCCTTTGGGCCTTATTTTATCAGTTAAGTTGTTTATGTCTTTGCATGGCATTGAGTTAGTCTGTTGAGTCAGGTTTCCGCTGAGTTAAGAAAGCCAGGCCAAGGGTTCGCTTGGGGCCAGCAATGGTCTCCGAGTGCCGGTCCCGCCCAGGGTGTAGGCTCGGGGCGTGACAGATATATACTATTGGTCCATTCATTCTTGAGTTGATGAAGATCGGAATGACAAATTCCACAATACATAACTTTGAATTGAACATCTTTTTCACCAGTCACCCTTCACCATTCAACAAGAAAAGTTACGGATACATACTGTTCGATCAACTAGTTTATCAATATGTTCGAAATTGATATACACAATGTATACACTATCGGTGTAGATATGTTGTGTAGATCTCATTCATATAAAATATACACTATCTATATTGTTAGTTTATATAACGTAAATTCGAAAAGATGGTACCTTCTTGAGAAGTTGAATGGAGAAAGTACCCCAGAAGTATCTCTAGCTGCCCATCCAAATGCCTTAACATTTTCATGTGATTTTTCCATTTTCTTGATTTTTGTTTATTTTTGGAGATATTATTATAACTATTGTTAGAACAATTAATTTGAGTAAAGTTATAGTCTAATGTATTGATTTTTCATTTGAATAAATAGGCATTTGAGTTGATGGCTAGTGACGTAGTCGATGAGGTATAAAACAAATGTTATCGTCATGGCTTCTCTGTACAATTTGTCTTTTTTATGAATTAATATAAGATAATATTATATCTTATATTGTATGATATTTCTAGGAAAATGGTTTAGTAGTACGTGACCAAGGTCTAGCCACTAATTTTAATTAAAAAATAAATTAGTCTTTATATTATTTTAAACTATGTATAGTAGTGACATTCTTAGTAGAAATTGGTTTCAATGAAATGTTTTAATATGATTGTATGGAATCATAAAAGATTTTGAAAGAAAATAGAGAAAAAGCTAGACTTTATTGATTTGGTTTGATTTATGAATATATAAAACAAATGCAATTGATTTGATTTGGTAAATGACAAATCCGAATCAATTGGTTTATGGATACCCCTTAGCAAAATCTAGTAATTTTGATTTGAGAATCAGACCATATATATTTATGTTTGAAAATTAACTTTATATATAGACCATATTTGGTTTTTCGTGTGTATTATCTCATGGATCTGGCGTCTTTGGACACTCGAATTTATTTTCCTGGAAAAATTATATGAGAACCTCTGTAATGAGTTGGGAAAGAGTTACGTAGAATCTCGTCGCTTTTTTTCACGCATATTTTCACATTTACGAACTAACTTTTAGGAATTACCCAACTTTCTTGATTTTTTGTGTGTATTAGCCCATGGATATGGCGCATTTAGGGCACCCGAATTTTTTTTTCTGAAAAAACTAAATGAAGACCTCCGTAATGAGTTGGAGAAGCATTATGTGTAGTCCTGCCGTTTATTTCACGCATATTTTTGTATTTATGAGCCAACTTTTAGGAATTAGCAGACTTTCTTGGTTTTTCGAGTGTATTAGCCCATAGATATGGCGTCTTTGGGGCACCCGAATTTTTTTTCTAAAACAAATATATAAGGACCTCCGTAATGAGTTAGGAAAACATTATGTATTGTCCCGTCATTTTTTCATGCATATTTTCATATTTAGGAGCCAATTATTAGGAATTACCCGATTTTCTTAATTTTTCTTGTCTATTAATTCATAGATCTGGCGCCTTTTGGGCACCCATAAAAAATTTCTGAAACAATTTATAATGACCTTCGTAGTGACTTTGGGAAGCACTGCGTATAGTTCTGCCAATTTTTTCAAGCATTTTTGCATTTACGAGCCAACTTTTAGGAATTACCCAACTTTCTTGGTTTTTTCTGTGTATTAGCCCATGAATATGGTGCCTTTGGGCATCCCAAAATTTTTTTCTATCAAAACAATATGAGGACCTCTGTAATGAGTTGGGGAAACATTACGTATAGTCCCGCCTTTTTTTTCACGCATATTTCTTGATTTTCGTGTATATTAATCCATGATGGCGCCTTTGGGCATCCCGAAATATCACGTGGAATGCTACAATTTTATAAGTGAAAAACACAATAATTTGAAAAAGATTTTGTAGTTAAGGGAGCGTGTATAATTTAGCTCTCGAAAATGATAATTGCGTCACTTTAATTTCGTTCCACAATAATTAATTAGGATACATAGTTGGTGATTACCTTTCCAGTATAGCCATCAGAAAATATTGTGAACAATAATTTGAAAAAAATATTAATAAATTGTGTGTGTTTGGTGCGATAGAAAAATATTTTCTAATTTTTCTACGTTTGATTGGTCGAATATTTTTGAAAAATACTTTTTTGCAAAATCGTTAATAATTAGGAGAATAAATTCCTGACACAATGTAAAAAGAAACAAGTTTCATAAGTAACATTTCAGGTAGATTATTTTCTTCCCACCCCACCCAACTCAACCCCCATATCTCACCCTCGATCCTACTATTTTATTTGCTTTTGATTATTGACAAATTTGCAAAAAGAATAGGAATCTAATATTTTGATCAAATTAAATTTCTATCAAAATACTAAAAAGAAAGTTGAAGTTTAGGGGGGTCTAGTCGAAAAATCGGACCTCATCCATTCAATAAAAAGGATTAAATACAAAGCTTATCTTCAAGCTTACCTCATTCTGATTGTTTGGAGGACCATCGTGGAGTCACTACGTGTCAAGGAGACTAGCAAATACAACATCGACCCTACCACTTGAGAGCAATATCTCAATTCATTATAATTGGGGATAAAAGCTGTCGGTGCATCTTTTTTTTCAAACATAACTTAGTATAAGTCATTTATTTGTTTAGATTAATGAAGAATGAAATAATATGGGTCCTCTATTAGGTCAATTCAGAAAATAGAAAGGCAAAAAAAGAAAAGAAAAAGAGACATGACTATTTGAAATAGCTAGTTCTTTTTCTTTTTCTTTTTTTTTTTTTAATTTTCAACATGAATATATTGGTACTGTTACTCTATATTTTAAAGGAATATAGTTTTAAAAGTAGTTCAAATACAACATACTTCTTAGATAAAAAGATCAAACACATATTTTGATTAATTAAAGTTAAATGTGCTTTAATAGATATCTCAAGGACCAAAATCAGAATATACCTATAGTTTATGGACCAAAAATGCTTCTATTCCTACTTTATACAAGAGTTTAAGTTTACAACAACAAGGATTGTGATAGAGTACTAATAAGTATTCCTCCAATTTTAATCAAAAGTCTCGGATTCAAGTCTCCGATCTGATTACAATGTTGCCTTTGTTAGAAAGAATGTGGGATTTTCCGACTTGAACGTAGATTTCCAAGCCTGTCCCGTCTCCTTACTCGAGATATCTGAGATAGCTTCGTAAACTAATAACTTATAATAGACGAGCCCTATCCTTATGTTCCGAACTTGCTTTTGGTACAAGAGAAGGGACGAAAAATTCTAGCTATAGTTCTTCTTCTGCCTAATCTTTCGTACATCTTTGTGATTTAATCTTTAGAACCATGTGCCTAAGAGGGTGAGGGCCTTTATAGCCATAATTCTTCCCCCGGTTCTACATCAAAAGCAAGTCTCTTTGATTGCCCTACCGACCTTTTCTAAAAGCACTTTGGGTCGGAGGCTGGTTGTAAAGTAAGAAAGGTGGTGTGCCTTTGAATATGATTTATTTTGATAGAAAGAAGAACCAGAATTGATCTTGGGTCGTATCGTTTTTCAATTGTACGGTGGTTGAGCCCTAAAACAAATATCAAAGACTAGATGGAAAACAAAAAAAAAAAGTTGTTTACGAAAACTTATTATCGTGTCATATAGAATAGAACATAAGAGTAGTAGAAAGCAATGTTTAGTAATTCCCTCATGAACTCACACCATTTTTTCTTGCTTAAAATACAAACACACGACAAGAACAACATGTCCCTATATTAACTCTTGCTCAAGGTATTGCCAATGTCAAGAACAAAACGATACTTAACGTCCGATTTCACGAGACGTTCCACCGCTGTAGTCACGTACTCCATTGGTACGACTTCAACGTCTGGTGTTATGTTATGCTTCTCTGCGAAGTTTACCATCTCTTGCATCTCCTTCACCCCTCCTATCGCGCTCCCTCCCACTAGCTTCCGTCCTGTTTTCCACATTATATACTTGTTATTAACTAAATCAAACGGACATGTTAGAAATTAAATGAAGAATAAGATGTTAAAAATTGTCCCTCTACATAATTATATGACATTGAATTAAATTTTAATTACACACGTAATCTTATTTATTGGTCCAAATAAAATTTTGGCCCAACCCAAAAGAACCCGACTAATCCATGACCCAATATGCTTTATTTTCTGCTGCTCGACCTGCTTATCTCTTGTATCTTCATTTATTTGCACGTGTTAGCTTTCAAATGGGCCGGTTTTTAATTTTTGCTCTTGGAAATTAAACTTATGTTTGATGGGGCATAAGTTCTTTTAGGGTGCTGGGCATAACTTGTGGGATATTATGATACGAAATATAAATTTATGCCCCCCTAAAAAATTAGTTGCTTGAGAGCTAAATATTAAAGACCAACCCAAAATAGGGGCAAAAGTGCATTTTTGATTTATTCTAATGCGTTAAGGAGCAACAAATAAAGGTTACTTGTTAAATGCCATATAATTGTGGACCAACAAATAAAGGTTACTTGTTCAATTAAATGTCATAGGGGCAATATCAAGCCCGAAAGTAAACATTAGGAGAAAATTTGATTCTATGAGAGTGAGATATTTTTGATTTATTTCTAATGTGTTGAAGACATTTTTGACCTATTTTTGTTACTAATTACACTTTTATTTAGTTTCTCAACATGTAATTTTGATATAAAAATAAAGTAAAACAATTTCTAATTTCACACAAAATACTGTGTTGATTCTCATATCTGAATGCCCTTACTCATTTTTCGTGTCATTTTATTCTTTCTGTGTTCTGAATAATTCTCTAATATTTCTGTGTTCTGAATAGCAGCCTAATTCATATTCTTCTGTGTTTCTGAATAGCAGCATTTGCCGTCTTTACGAGAGCTAGATCTCAGCTACTCTAAAAGCCTGATGCGAACACCAGATTTCACGGGGATGCCAAATTTGGAGTATTTGTATCTAAGTAAATGTATGAATCTTGAAGAGGTTCACCATTCCATGGGAAGTTGCAGAAAACTCATTCAGTTACATTTGACTTATTGTAAACGCCTTAGGAGGTTTCCATGCGTTAATGTGGAATCTATTGAACATCTGCACCTAGATGATTGCCATAGTTTAGAGAAATTTCCAGAGATTCTCGGAAGAATGAAGCCAGAGTTAGAGATCAAGATGAACTGCTCTGGGCTAAGGGAAATACCATCATCTATTATTCAGCAATACGCATGTCGTCTTACAGAGCTAAATTTGAGTTCTATGGAAAACCTTGTTGATCTTCCAAGCAACATTTGTAAGTTGAAAGGTTTGGTGAAGCTAATTGTGTGCTGCTCAAAGCTTGAAAGCTTGCCAGAAGAGATTGGTGATTTAGAAAACTTAAAGGAGCTTCATGCCAGAGATACTCTAATTTCACGGCTTTTGTCTTCCATCGTCTGCCTGAACAAGGTTAAATTATTGACTTATTCCAGACAAAAATTAAAATGTGAAGTGTCCTTTGTGTTCCCTGAGGTGAATGAAGGGTTACGCTCATTGGAAGATCTGGATCTCAGTTACTGCAATTTAATAGATGGAGGACTTCCAGAAGACATTGGATGCTTATCCTCGTTGAAAAAATTGTATCTCAATAGAAATAACTTTGAGCACTTGCCTCAAAGCATAGCCCAACTTAGTGCTCCTCAATCCTTGGACGTATCAGATTGCTACAAGTTGAAAGAGTTTCCAGGTTTCACGGAGATGCTAAACTTGAATACTTTGAAACTCAATTGCTGCAATTTAATAGATGGAGGACTTCCGGAAGACATTGGATGCTTATCCTCTTTGAAAGAGTTGAATCTCAGTGGAAATAGTTTTGAGTATTTGCCTCAAAGCATAGCCCAGCTTGGTGCTCTTCGATCCTTGGACTTATCAGATTGCAAGAGGCTTACACAGCTGCCAGAATTTCCACAGCAATTACATGCAATCGATGCAGATTGGAGTAATGATTGGATCTGTAATTCGTTGTTTCAGAATATCTCATTATTACAGCATGACATCTCTGCTTCAGATTCCTTGTCACTAAGAGTGTTTATGAGTTTGGCGGAGAATATCCCAAGATGGTTCCACCATCAGGAAAATGGTTTTAGAATACCACTCAAATTGCCTGAAAATTGGTATGCAAGTGATAACTTCTTGGGATTTGCTTTATGTTACTCTGGCAAATTAATTAACGCCGAAGCTCACTTGATTTGTTATGATGGGAGGCTGATGACGCGTATCATCCAAAAAATTGCCTGATCCAACCATTCAGAATGTCCTGCAGAATCTGCTATGCATTTTTTCTTGATACCTCTTGCTGGCTTATGGGATACATCCAAGGCAAATGGAAGAACACCGAATGACTATGAGCGCATTAGGTTATATTCCCCTGGAGAAAGGAAGGAGTTTGGACTTCGTTTGTTGTATAAAGATGAACCTAAGATTGAGGCCAGTTGCTCCTCTTCTCAGAAACAATGATGAACCAACACCAAGATGGAGCCAGTCTATTCAGAAACTTTGCAGCTCTTTCTCACAAGCCCAGGATATTAGCTTAAATAAAGGTATATATACTAGTTTACTCACCCTTCACAATGTGAATGAAGGCCTAGCTAGGCTTTCTCCTAGATAATTAATTATCATATTTGTTTTGAATTATAATGGTTTTTGAGCAGATGAATACTTTAATTGCTATTTCCTTTGTTCAAATTGGTTAAACCGGAGTCTTTTATAAGGACATATTTCTAAAATTCGTTGTCTTTGCTGTGTAATAGTTGATCATGAATCCCCTATAGTTGGCAAAAAATGGCATAGTTCTCAACTTAATTTGTAGATGCTTCTATATCAATATTAACTCCTCGAGTAAGGGAAACATTCTCTGAGTTCTCTGTCTTTGCTTATGTGCTGCATTTGTTACAGAGATAGTTTTTCCTCCATGAAGTAAAATTTTGATGGGTTTATCAGACCTGTGTAGCTGCTGAGGAGTTTATGCGGCAGTTGCCGTAGTTAACTAAGCAGGAGCAAGAGACTGAAGATGTTGACAAAGTGAGCACTCCAGATATAATTTATAGAACTAAACTTGAATAGCATCTCATTCAAAAGAACCTACTCTCTTATGCTATCCATCAGAAACTGATGTTCATCATTTTACTTGCTAAACAACATTTTATGAGATAAACAAGTTGGAAAGAAAAGAAATAAATGTATTTTTTAAAATTAAAGTTCAGATTTTGACTTTGTTGTATGATTTTCATGTGAAAAGATGTAACAGAGATATACGGATTTCACTTAGTTCATAGAGTAAAGGCAAAGGGTTGTTATTCTGTAAGGTATTCACTGATCCACGGGTTTAAAATTTATTAATATGTCATTTTAATGCATCTGTGAGACAATTGAGTATATACACGGTGAATTGCCTCACATCTTGCGAGTTGCATCATATCTTGGTGCTCCATCTGTATTCATTTTCTCTGCAAGCCATTATTCACCTTTTTTAGTACCAAGTTTCAGAGTTTGAGTTTGCTGTATGATATCTTTTTTATCCTATTGTCTGTTGTTTCTTGTCGAAATCGAACTTGATAAAGTAATACTAACATCTATATCTCGATTACTCTTTAAGTTTTTTAACAAGTTCTAGTTTTTTTGGATTTGGATTATTTTTGCTGTTCACAATGGGAACATGGTAGTTGAGAGCAAAAGTGTATACGAGCGGCACATATTTCCTCTGTTTGTACATAACTAGATTCTTGTGGTGAGAGAGATTCTCGAAAGAACTTTGGAATCTGTGAGTGACAGCTCTTTTGGATCAGAATTGTAACGTCCGGCAATTTGAAATAACTATGAAAAAGCTTGAAATTGGAAATAGTCATCTTTTTGAAAAATTTAAAATCTGGAATTTGGTTTAAGTGTGGGAAATCAGTGAGTTTTGGCCAACTTTGAGCAGTCATAACTCCTAGCTCAGGATGAGTTAGGAGTAGTTCCAGTTATGTTTGGAAAGCCCTTGGAATGATCTTTCCAACGCTGCCGAGTTTTCTCGATTCCGAGTTTGTATAAGTGAGTTATCCCCTTTGAAAGTTGGGCAGTTGGCAGGGAATCCGTCCGGAAAATTTAAGGGCATTTTGGTCTTTTCCCTAGCCATTTCTTTTGGGATTATATTGTTGTGTTAGGCTGATTCTTGGATCATTTTTGGTCCCATTTTAAAGAGTGAAAGCTAGGTCTTGAGAGAAGAAGAAGAGAAGAAGAGGAGGAAGAGAAGATCAAGCAAGGAGTTTCCGTCAAGGAAAAGTTGGGTTTTCTGGGGAAGGGTCTGGCGCGTCGCGCCTGCCAGCGCGCCCCAAATGGGACTCTGAAGTCCAGCCCTTGGGGCGGCGAGCCTCTCAGAGCGCCAGCAGGTGCCTTCTGAGCTTCGAGGGCTGGCGCTCCGCGCCTTGCAGAGCGCCAAGGACGCCATGTTCTCCCTTTCTTTCCACACTTTCTCGTGCATGTTCCTAGGTATTGTACCTATGTTTCCTAGTTGTTTCCAACACTCTAATGTTCATTAAAACCTCCCGAACTCATCTATAAACATGTGATCCTATACCTTGAATCCATAATTCAATTCGAGGCGAGTTGGGATCAAAGTCAAGTGAGGTTAGAGTCAAGTTAAGCATGTTATGAGGCAAGTCCAAGCAAGTCTTTAGAGTTGTTCAAGAGTCTTTATTGAACGTTTTAACGTCATTCTAAGGCTCAAGTTTCAAGTCGAGTAAAGAGTATAGAGTTTCAAGTTAAGTCAAGAACATAAATTTGAGTTCATTTCTCAAAGTTATTAGGGAACTATGTATTCCCAAATAAGTTTTAAAGAAATGTTTTTTTTACATTTAAACAAGGTTGGAAACTGAGATTTTCCAAAGAGCCTTCGGGCTAGTTTTTGAGTAATTATCTCATATCAGCAGGAAGAAATATGTTTTAAAAATATAAGAGCCAGTACATTTTTGGGAGTAGTATCGAGCACCGAATTGGGGGAGCGTTCAAAGAACCCACAGCCCCCATAGAACCATGTTAGCTACCATGGGTAGAAAAGGATCACACTTTTTAGATGAATCCTTTTCCAGATAGACTAGTGGATCGATTAGGCAGTTCAAGTCTTATACCTTTGGTCGGGTGTAAGATGCTCTGGCAACGTGAGGTCGATCGATGTATCATCACTATAGCTCTTAAGTGATGGTTGTCGGTTAGAGAAACTCCCACAGCAGTTATTGTATTTTTATACACAGAAGTTATTGTATTTTTATATACATCAGTTCATTGTATTTCTATATACATCTCAGGCTTATTGTATCTTGGTATACGCACAGAGTTTATAGCATGTTTTAAACAGTCTTTCTTTATATCGCACTTGCTTTAAATTGCCTTATATTGAAAGAAGTCAGTCAGGTTGAGTTGAGCCAGGTAAGCTATTCAGTTTCTTCCAGATTTCCTTCTAGCCTATGTTGCTTAGTTTTCCATCTCGCATACTCGTACATTTAAAGTACTGATGCCAGTTGGCCTGCATCTTATGACGATGCGGATACAGGTACCCCGGATCAGCATCCTGCACGTCGTTGATCCAGCTGAGCAGTTCAGAGTCAGTGGTGAGCCTCCTTGGTTTCCGGAGGACTCAATTATTTTGTATTCTTAAGTTTTGTTTTATTAGGATGTTGTGGGGTCTGCCCCAACATCCATCTCAGTACTTTAGAGGCTTCATAGATAGACAGTCAGTCAGTCAGTTAGTTTGATTCTCTCTTTTGTGTATATATATGTAAATATTCTATTTTGAGACTCGAGTTGCCGTTTTGGCCAGATTTTATCAGTTGGGTTATTTTTAACCTTTCCTTGCATTGAGTTATGCTATTGAGTTAAGTTTCCGCTGAGTTAAGAAAGCCAGGCCAAGGGTTCGCTTGGGGCCAGCAATGGTCTTCGAGTGCCGGTCCCGCCCAGGGTGTAGGCTCGGGGCGTGACAAGAATAGCTAGTTTCACAATGAAAGGAATTCACAGCTTTGCCTTTGCTGACGAATACCTTTCAAAAACCATTTGCAGAAGAATGTGCGTGAAGCAACAAAGTTGTGCCAAAATAGGTGAAGGAAAGAAGTCATGGAACCATCAATAAGTCGCTTCACATCAGAAAGCACGAGCGGTCCAAAGGGGAACTATTTCCAGGACTATTCGAATGTAGCTCTAGTGGTAAGCAATTGTTCTTCCATTGGGATGTAGACTCTCAAATACTTTCTCTATCACTACCAAGTTCTACTGACGAAGTGTTAGTTATCTACTGCAAATCTACATGGTAGAAGTAGTTTGTATGAATACACGGATGATCAAATCTAGCACGCGGATTAAGTAGTTGAGAGCAACTACAACTTTTATTTCCATCCAGTGTCTGGTACCTGTCATACGGTTTCCAGTTAATGTAGTTTAAATGCCAGCTTGTTGGAACCGATTGACTTAAGCCAGTTAAAAGTATCTTTGACAGCCCCTTGTTATCCATCAGATGTTGTGCTTTAGGAAGTTGTGAAATGGGAAAATGAACAAATGATCCCTAAAGTTTGATGGTAGGTTTTAAGTAGTTCCTTCAGTATATAACTTTTGGTCCTTTAAGTTTGTCAAATGTTAATCCATAAAATATTTTTCGAACACTATTTGTTAGATATAAACGGAAACACTGGGGAAAATATTTAACTATATTTGTCAAGAAAGTCCCATCAAAAAAGATATGCAACACAAAAGACTAAACTTGACACTAAAAAGAAATATGGAAAATAACAAATGATATACTAAAAAAGCTACACCATACTCTAGAAATAAATTAAAAATAGGAAAACTATAGAAAATTATACCTCTAAATGTGAGTTTCTGCTAAATTTCATTTGTATTAACATCTTCTTCTTTGTATAGTGTTTTTGAAAGTCAAGTCGTCTGCTTTTGGTGACGAAGAAAACCATTATTAACATATTTTAGAATTTGAAGCTCACTTTTTCCATCCATAAATTAGTTTAATTAAGGAAAAGACTATCTCTTTCACTTTTTCTTTTTCACTAACTTTCCCACTTCCTTTTATTAAAGTTGGGGTGGGTGTGGCTCAACATGGATTCAATAATTCATTGTGCATACATTTAGAGAGATGGATAAAAATATTTTCTTTTTATCATAGGTGTAGAATAACACTTATGAAACCCGTTTTCCCTGTCTCTACAAGAAAAATCAGTTTCCTTATATTTAAGTAACTTATTTTTAGTAATAACAATATTTTTAAAAATCATTTTTGAGTCAATTAAACATAAGAAAATCGAAAGGTTTGGTGAAGTTATCTGTGTCGAAAACTCAATTGCTTCTTGCTTCTTATTAGCAGATGTACTAATGACAGTCACTTTTGTTCCGAATGCCTTAGCGAACTTAACAGCCATATGTCCGAGCCCTCCAAGACCAACAACACCAATGTGCATTCTAGGCTTATCGAGTCCAAAATATTTCAAAGGACTATAAGTAGTAATTCCAGCACATAACAGGGGAACAGTGACTGTAGTGTTATCATGTCGATTATTTTATTAATATTATTACTTGAGTAAATCTTTTTAATCAAGATTTTTACAAAAACAACTAAATCACCTAATGGTTATTGGTATTTGGACCTAAGATATCATACCAACTTTATTGTTATCCATTCAAACACATATTTGGAACAAAAAATTATTACTCAATCAAAATAGACTGAATTTATAAAAATAATCTAAATAAAATGGTATAAAATGAAACTTTACCTAACAAATTGTGGGCCTTGTTTATTTGAAATTGTAATGTAAGGTTATATCTTAGTAATTTCTTTGTGATCGATCGACAAAGTATGAAGACTAGGCTTCAAAACTCCAATGTAATATGAAACTTTACCTAACAAATTATGGACCTTGTTTATTTGAAATTGTAAAATTATTTCCAAGCAATTTCTTTGTAACCGACAAAGTATGAAGACTAGACTTTAAAAACTTCAGTGTAATAATATGCACACAATGGACCACTATACAAGTGGATGAAAGGTGCAAAGAAAAAAGAAGGGGAATTTCTTTGTCACCGACAACACAACTTGACTTTATCCATTCATTGTGATGGAACATACCAATCCATCAACAATAGTAAGAAAATTATCTATCTACACAAACATTTTATCATAAATACTACTCCCTCCGTTTCAAAAAGAATGATCTCCTTTCCTTTTTATTCTATTTAAAAAAGAATGACCTCTTTCCTTTTTTGGTAACATTTTAATTTCAGCTTTCCACGTGGCATGTTTAAAGCCACAAGATTGAAGGGTCATTTAGTACATTTGACATAACTTTAATTTAGGACCACAAGATTCAAAAGTCTTCTTTATTTTCTAAAACTTTGTGCCAAGTCAAATCAGGTCACTCTTTGTGAAACGGAGGGAGTAACAGATATATAGGGAGAGAGGCTGTCACGACCCGATTTCTCAAGTCATGATGGCACCTACTATAACCCACCAGTAGGTAAGCCAACCCGTAACCCGGAACAACAAGTAATGGGTCTGAGGGTAGAAACTAAACAAGAGTAGACAAATAACAATATAAGCAGGCGGAAGC
>JAJOOD010023872.1:0-17755 GCA_029582525.1 Solanum tacnaense | reverse complement strand
GATATGTATCAGTTAAGTTGTTTATGTCTTTGCATGGCATTGAGTTTTCTGTTGAGTCAGGTTTCCGCTGAGTTAAGAAAGCCAGGCCAAGGGTTCGCTTGGGGCCAGCAATGGTCTCCGAGTGCCGGTCCCGCCCAGGGTGTAGGCTCGGGGGGTGACAAATTTCATTACCCTATTAAGTGAAATTTTGCCTCTTTCAACAGTTTCACAGTAATGCCAAATCCTCAACATCTTTGAGTCTCTCTTCGAATTTAGATCTAACAAGAATTTGAATCAGATAAACAGAATGGGGCAAGTAGTTGAAATGAAACCTGTATTAGCATCTAAACTCACTATATCTCTAAGTCTCTCTTTACCCGGATTCAAATGTAGCAAGAATTCGAATCGGGTAAACCGAATCGAGCAAGTAGTTGAAGAGGCACCTGTATCGGCATCTGAACCCTTTACATCTCTGAGTTTCTCTTTATCCGAATTTAAATCTAGCAAGAATTCAAATCGGGTAAACCGAATCGAGCAAGTAGTTGAATTGACACCTGTATTGGCATCTAAACCCACTTCATCAATTTTTATGCCCCAAATTTCAATAACTCAGAATTGGAAAAATAATTATTGACCCAGAATTTTTGATAGTTTTGCAAGATATGGTAATATATGTTAGAGTTTTAGAATGAAAGGGGTTCAATGAACACAAAAGCAATAAGGATTTCATTGTTAACAACATTAGTGTTAGCAAACAGTGAGTAAATATTGAATAAGGAGGAGAAAAAATGGAGAGATCATAGTTATTATTTTCTTCAAACTTTAGTTGATGTTTTTATAGTATCTCATTAGACTTTTGGATGAATGTACGAGAAAAAGAGAGCAAAAAATATTTATTTTCATAAGGTAGGGAAAGCAACCCAACCAATCACCCTCAAACCCCTAACTCCAACCACCCAAAAAATTTAGAAAGAAAATAGAAATGAATATGAGTTTTCAATTAGATTTTTTTGATGAAATCGATCATTTATATATTTTTTGACGTGTTGTTATTAATATAGTTTTTCCTTTGGTGCTTTTTATATACAAGTTAACCATTAAGATAATCATTTAAAGTATTTGATTAACTAAATGTTATTTGAGGTAGTATCTAAAATAAAATTCATAGGTGGTATGTCTTTTTGTTTTCTAGAGTGATAACCATTTTCAAAATGATGATGTTTTATATTTAGAAATAATTTAGTTTTAAAATTATTATTATTCTATAGTCATACACTTGCGTTAATATTCAATTAAATTTAATTAACTATGTAAGACAAACTAAAATATATTAGAATACTTATTTTAATAAATAATTAAAAAGACAATAAATATTAATTATATCCTAAAAGGAAGTAAACTTAGTAGCTAGCGTAAACTAAAGGGGGAAAGACTTATTAGGGTTGCCATCAACTTCTTCTTGCATGCAACTTAATTCTCAAGTTCTATATCATTTATAGATTAATTGATGAAATCAAAGATGCAAGTTGGTCATCTTAAGAGTTGTTAACAAATTTAAAAATAGACAAGCGAGTGAGACTTTCTTTTATTGGGATGTTCAACCTGATTCATGGAAAGATGGTCGACTCCGGATTGACTACAATTTTTTTGGTGATGTCGTTTCTTTTAATATCATATATCAAACAAACAAGTATTGTATGATTTATGAATCACTCATTGTAAAAAAGCATCATTGACAAAATATAATATTTGATTGTGTTTTTCTATTGAATCTTCCAAATGGTTATTCTTGAAAAAATATAATATCATGTTCTAATTTATTTTTGAGACACAAGTATGGTGTGATGATCAAGTATCGAAATATGAAGTAAGAATGCATAGCTTAGCAAGACATGATTTGTTGAGTTCAATCCCACAATTTTACATGTGACAATTGGCACTTGCAAAAAATATATTGAATATATCTATATCACATGCATGTGCACACTGTCTACTAATTTTTTACTTCCAATATAAAGTATGTGCAATTCTTGAGGAATACAAATTGAAGAGATGGACAAAAAATGTTAGAAAAGGAATAAAAGATCTGCCAAGAGTTGTGTTATCGATGAAAGTTCAGAATCTAAGATTGTTTTTACTAATAGTGTTACACAAGTCTGTTACAGTCTTACTCATCTTAGCAAATCAAATATGGAGTGTTGTGATCTTTTTTTAAGAAATCTCTAAATTGCTTCATTTGAGTTAGATGACTATCTAGAAAAGTTGCATAGTACCATAGTTCAGCAAAAAATGGTTGAAAGATATAAAAGACAAGATATTGGACCCTCTTCGTGTAAGAGCTCCAATTGTGAGCAAAGAGCGTTCGAAAGGTATTGGGACAATCTAAAAAAAACACTCCACCAACTCGTGGGAAAACTAGTAAATACAATACAAGTCTTTATTTAGTTTTAATTTTCACAATAAGCTAATTAATTTTTATTTATCTATAGAAAAATCTCAAGTTATTACATCACGAGTAAAAAAAATTGTTTGATGATACTAAATATACTACATATACGGAAACCTTTACGGAACAATCCGTAGGGAGTTGGAGGAGCAGTATGTACAATCTCACAATTAGTAGAATCCATTTTGGACATTTAGGGGCCAATTTATATAGGAATTAGGTGATTCTCTCAATCTTTCGTATGTGTTAGCCCATAAATACTTTGGCGATATGGCTTCCAGATGATTTCTTTGCGAAACTTTTACGGAACCCTTCGTAGGGAGTTGATGGAGCAGTACGTACAATCTCACAATTTTTTGAGTCCATTTTACTTATTTAGGAGCCAATATACAGGAATTAAGAGATTTTCTTAATTTTTCGTGTGTGCACATGAATATTTTGTTGATATGTCTTCCAGATAATTTCTTTGCGATATCTTTAAAGAATCCTTCGTAGGGACTTGGGGGAATAGTGTGTACAATCTCACAATTTATAGAGTTCATTTTGAGCATTTACGGCCAATTTATAGGAATTATGCGATTTTTTCCATTTTTCGTGTGTCCATGATTATTTTGGTGATATGACATTCGAACAATTTCCTTGTGAAACCTTTATGAAACCCTCCTAGGGAGTTGTTCGAGCAACACGTACAAACTCACAATTTTTATAGTCCATTTTGGGGCCTATTTATAGGAATATATTCGATTTTTTCAGTTTTTCGTGTGTGTTAGCCCATGAATATATTGTCATAAAGAATTAGGCTTGATACCAACTTTATTAATAAGTCAGAATATTCTATTTAGACATTCAAATTAGGCATGTCCAATTGAAGCATGACTTAGATAGAATGTCTAAATGGAATATTTTGACAAGTTTAACAAGTTAATTATGTATTACGCCAAAAAAGAACCTTTATATGATTGATAAATCAATGAAAGAAAGCAACAAAGTCTTACATCATATGTCCAAATAAGCGCATAAATTAACTAACATGAAAACTTTTCAGTTCCCAAGTCCTTTTAAAGCTATTCCTCAACCTCTACAATCGCATATCATACACACAGACCTTCTTGTTTGCGAAACAAGCTGCAACCTTGTTACCTTCCTTGTTCCAACACACTTCAAAAATACAGCCATCGCCATTGTACGTTTTTACAATCTTGGCCTCCTTCACTGACCATATATTCATGCATTTATCCAATGAGCCACTTGCCAAGTACTCACCATTCGGGCAAAATGCAATAGAATAGACAGGTTCCCTGGATTCAAAATAGAAGAGTACCTACTTAATTAGTAAAACAAAAACATTCAACAAGAATGATACAAAGATTTGATGATCTAAAAGAAAGATACACACGTATTGATAGTCCAACTGAGTACTAGTAAACACACTCCATAATACTCGAGCCTTTCAATATTTGACAGTTAAATAAGTGTGAATATATTACGAGTGCCTTACTATCTCCTATTTCCATTCCAAGTAGACATAATGAGTTAACATCCATTACCTGTGACCGTTCAAGCTGTGAAGAAGACGTCCTAGCTAGTTCAACATCCCATAGCTTCACGGTAGAGTCAAATGAAGCACTACACAGACAATAAAGCAAAACCAATAAGTTCAAAGAACTAAAAGCAGGAGAATGTAATATATAATCAAGAACCTTGTGCTACCACTACATGTGAAATAATACTGTAAACATGACCAATAGCAATAGATAGCATACCTTGCCAGCAACAACTGATTATTCAGATTGCTTGTACCAGCGCCACTTGGACTCCATTTGATGGTATGTATCTCCTAACAAAAACATATTACTCAGTAGCTGATGTCTGATTTGATTAAATGAATCAATAAAGAAAAAAAAGAACAAAATAGATACTTAGCGATGTTCTATGAAATCATGCAAGCAAACATCCTGTTTCATGCTCCATATCTGCACAAAAACAATAAATTATTGATCAAATCCTCGAGGGGCAGTGGCACACCACGCTGCCTCTCTATCTTATCCCATTTAAATAAAACCAAGCTTATGTCTGCTGCACGTTTCGAAACGTGACATGCGTCTAACCTTTAGAAGGACAAGATAGATATTACCTTTACTGTGGTATCATCAGAGCATGAAGCCAGCAAAGAACCTGAGGGGTCCCACTTGATAGCATTAATTTCATTCTGCAATGGCAAAGTAAACAACCCTTTAAAACTATTCACAACGGATACATCAATGCTCGAATCAAGCATAACATGCTAAGCTTCAGTCCTCACCTGATGTTCTGAGAATGTTTTGACTGGTTTGTTCACTCCAACCTTACAAACATATATCATGTTATCAGCGGAGCTGGTCGTGAAAGAATTATTGTTTCGCCAAGCAACATAAAGCAATGGACCTACATGGGGTTGTATAACAACAGTGAGAACATAAGCAAAACAAAACAAAATCTATCCTTGCTCAGATATGAGGTAAAATATTAAGAATAATTGAGACAGAACAAGGGTAATAGAACACCTGAATGAAAATCAAATTGCTGCTTCGATTCTCCAGACTTCACATTCCAAACAACAGCAGTTGTATCAATACTACCGCTAAGGAGATAATCACCTTTCTTGTTCCACTTCAAAGATATGATTGGACCTTTATGTTTGTTAAGAGTACTAACCAATTCCCCTGTATGAAAAGTCAGTAAGAGAAAACAAGACACGAAAAGTTGTGGCAATTTGTACATTCAATCTTCAAAACAAGTTTTTCCGCCATGCCCTTTACCAGATCGTTTCCAGATTCTGGCTTGGCCATCGTAAGAACCTGTCGCAAGCAGGGTACCCTCGCTCTGTACAAGAAAAAGTCATATATACAAGATCAAATAATAACAAGAAAATCAAATATGGAACCACAAGCAATGCAGTCTAATTTAAGAAAGTCCACCAGAAAAGTAAAGATCAACGAAAGTCATCGCAAAACAAGCAGTAGAAAACTCACATTCCAGTCAAGTGATGTAACATCCTTGTTTTCCTCAGTTCCTTGACTTTCCAAATGGTTCAAAACCAAAACATTTGGGATAGTAGAATTACATGGACCATCTCCAATAGTCCAAATTCTAGCAGTAGCGTCTCCAGACCTAACGTGTTAATTACACATGGTTAGCTATAATAGACATGATTCTTTAGACGAGTCTAAAACTACTCTCAACCTTTTAACTAGGATAAAAAAAACAGAAGTTGATTCATATACGAGAGCAAAAAAGAAAGAAATGATACTAATGCTTACCCAGATGCAAGCAGTGACCCTTCTGGACTCCAAGCACAGACAAAAACCTAGTACGTGTTTAAAAACAAAAGAGAATTGCAATGTTAATACAGAACACAAAAGATATATATTAGATAACCTATTGAGAAATCATGGCGAACCTCAGATGTATGTCCTTCCAAAACCATTACATCACTCTTTTCTCTGTTCTGTTCACGCTCTTTTTCTTTCTGTTGTTTCTCCATCCCCCTTTCTCTTGTAGGTTCTCGTTTGTAGTCAGCATTCGCCATATCCTTCCGCCTAGGTTTATCTTTCTGAACCTTCTCCTTTTTCTCTTTAATTATTTTCCGCAGCTCATCTACATCCTTTGTAATGAGATCCAAAGGCTCTAGAAGCTTGAAGTCTTCATCCATATCAGTATCATCCTGCATTCCGTAGTTATTATTGGTTAGTACAGAGTAGTAAAAAGATCTAAACTTCATATAGAAAAATCAGAATATTAAAATATTTGCCTTACATTGCTCAAATTTTTTTCCAGTTCAAGATACTGAATACCTTTTTGCACAAATTGAATAAGAGCACCAGGAAGAACTAGATGTCCATCCATTGTGCTCCTATTAATCCCTGCCTCCTATCCAAAAGTAAATGCTGAATGTGTGAATCCTGAAAAATAATATTAGCAAAACTAGTAGACCGATTAGATACTATCGCACTAGTCCATCACGATCAAAGTCAAGGTGGCAGCAAACCTATTAGCAAATCATATTCAACGAAGCAACCACTTGTATTAAATTATCTAAAAATGGAAAGACAGATACAAAATCTAAATGAGATGTTTAAATTTGGTAATATATCACAAACACGTTCAATTCACTGAATTCAAAATTTATTATTTTAGTTGATGAATGGATATAACCTATTTTATTTATATGATTCCATAAACTAAATGATGAAATTATTTGTGTACTTAACCGCTATCAAACTTTGAGGTTGAAAGACTGTTTTCGACAGATCCTTGGCTCATAAGAACAAAAAAATGTTTATTTGTAGAATTTCACATCATCTAGCCCTCTTTGCTTGTACTTATCTGTGTTAAGCTTTTTAAAATTATATTATTAATAAAAAAATGCTAGGAACTGTCTAGTGGTATAAATTTTTAAAAAAAACAAACATCATCTAACAACAACACCATATCCAGGGGTGTTTGGGAAGGTTGGTGTGTACGCAATCCTTAACCCCTACCTTGTGCAAATAGAGGATCCGGTTTTCAAACTCGGATCCTCTCAAATCAAGTAAAGCATCTCAAGACAATTAAATGGATTCATGGGGATTTCAAAATAGAAACACAACATCAATTAAACTTGGATAGATAGAACAGGTTCTGAAGATGAGAATTAAATTACCTGATTCAAAGAGGTAGCGGAAAACAATGAAATTGAGGAACTCAGAGGTTAAAGAAGCCATTGCTGTGAATTGTTGGCGGCTTAAACTTAAACAGACAAATGGATTACTATTACATCCTCTCATATATATAGAAGCAAAAAATATGGTAAGTGTGAATTGTGGGATGTATGAAACATTATGTTGGTTCCAAAAAGGCATTTTGAATGAATTGTTGAATGACTAAACTACCCTTCAGGCTCCAATAAATATATTTCCTTTTTAAAACAATAACACCCTGGTTTAATAATAATTATGTTGCCAAGAGTTGAATTGTTAAATTTATTTAATCATATTCTTTGGAGGGTCTGATTTTGATTGTTCTTTCCTTCGAGCTAAGATAAAACCTATTAATGTAAACATCAAGGGCGGATGCATTTTTACCTAAGCTATAAACTAGATTCGCCTAGGGTTTTGTATCTGTCGGTTCGATTCACATTTAAAGTTTATCAATTCGATTTATCAGTTATTGATTTATAGACATGCTAAATCATTCTAGGATCATTAAAATCTCAATTTATTAGTTATTGATCATAATATGTTCGGCCGTTAAGATTTTATATACAAAAAATCAACAAAAATCACATATAAGAAATAAGGTGGCAAATCAATTGAACCATGTGCATTAGTTGACAGATTGCTTCTTCCTCAAATGCCAACACATAATAATCGAGAGTTTGAGATAGTCAAAAATAAAAATATGAAATTAAACTATAAGTCAAGTACTTTATACGCAGAATGATATAAATATAATTTATTAATTTTCTATCGATTTTTTAGTTAATCTTGAGATAAGTGCCTATCAAAGTAAATCTCTTATATTCATTGGTTTGATGTGAAAACACTTAAGTTTTTTACCCATAAAAATAATTGTCTGTCAAACATTTATTTTGTAGGTAAAATGGTTAGTTTGAATGTTATTTTGTTTTTTCCCCCTAAAATAATAGCTAGTCAAACTTTAATATTACTCCCTCCAATCCAATCCACCAAACACTTTTAAAGAAAAAAACTATTCCCTCTGTTTCAAAAAGAATGACCTCCTTTCCTTTTTAGTCTGTTTTAAAAAAAAAGTCCTCTTTCCTTTTTTGGCAACATTTTAATTTCAACTTTCCACGTGACATGTTTAAGGCCACAAGACTAAAGGACAATTTTAGTACATTTGACATAACTTTAATTTATGACCACAAGATTCTAAAATCTTCTTTATTTTCTAAAACTCTGTGTCAAGTCAAACTAGACCACTCTTTTTGAAACAGATGAAGTAATAATTTATGAGATTTTAGCAATGGGATACACTTCATTTGTATAATTAATAAGTACCTATTAATCCGGTCACCCCTATCCCCTGTACCCCCACCCCTGCTATATATACTCCGCTCTCCTAAAAAATCTTTACCAAGTAAGTGTTAGGCCCTACCTCCTCCTACCACCCCACTGTACATATATACTTTGTACTTTATATCGCCGGTATCCTTCATTTCTTATATCTCATATACTTGACTGATTTTATTCAGTGGAAACATTGAAGAAAAACGGAAAGAACAAGCGTTGATATTGGAATCTTCAAGACGACGAGTTATTGCAGAAGCTAGTAGAGGAACATGGAACAAAGAACTGGTTAGTTATTGGTCAATTGATTCCAAATCGATATGGAAAATCACGTAGGCTCCGGTGGTGTGATCAGCTTCTCCTCAAGTGGATCATCAACCTTTTACTTCTAAAGAAGATGATACTATTATCAAAGCTCATGCCAAATTCAGTAGTCAAGGATAAACCTAACTACTAAACGAAAGTTGAGAGATATTTTTGACCATTTTTTCTTTATTTCTTCACTTTCATTAGATCAGAAGAGTATATCTGGGTCATTTGTGTTACAGTAAGGGTATATGTGAGCTACTTTTGTAAAAAGGGGTATATAACTCTAAATCGCAAAGTTGAAGGGTATACCATACCCTTTTCTCTTTGTTTGATTTTAATTTACTTAGTAAACTAAAATTCTTTTAAAGTGTTCCAAATTGTTATAGTAAAATTGATAGTTTGAAATAATAATAAATGTTATATATTAGGGGTTTGGATGCAAAAATAGTTCATAATTATACGCAATTTAATTCTTAACTACCCCTCCATTTCAAATTAATTGAATTGTTGAGGTATTTCACACCTTTTAAGAAAAGAAGATTAAGACATAAATTATACATGACTTTCCATTTTTACCCTTATTAATTATTATCAAATTTATGATTAAAATACCTAAACATTAATTAATAACTAATTCCAATACTAACTAATGAAGGGTAAAATTGGAAGAACATTCTAAAAGTAGTCTTGAAAATTGAACAATTAAGTTAATTTAAAAAATGAAAAATGTCTCAACAATTCTATTAATTTGAAATGGAGGGAGTATTCAAATTTACGATTCAAATAAAAAAAATTAAATTAAATTGAAACCTCCGCTACTCGCACCGCACTACATCGGCTTTTTAAAAGACTACTTCAACCCGCCCCTCACCACACCCGCTTTGCCTCTTTGCCATCTCTAATATCAGGGACGAATCTAATATATCATTTAGGCAAATTTATATTGTTATTTAATGTTTACGCCTAATGAACACGTCACACATGTCTTCATTTACAATTTAATCATCACTTATAGTTAATTAATTCACATTATCACGTTAATTTATAACTTAACTATAGTTAACTATTATAATTTTTTTTATGTAAATATCAAATATACAGACCATTTTTCACGTTTAATGTATCTATTTATCTGAATTAATTAGTTTCATTTGATATATTCACTATGATATTAGTATTAATATTAAATGTTGAATCCAATAAATTAAATATGTCGTGATAGACTCTCAAATTAAATTCTAATTCTGTCTCTTCGTTTTTAGATAGGATTAAATAGGGATGTCAAGTGAGCGAGTTGAGTTGACATTGGAGATATTTAAAGGGGAACTTTCAAAAATAGCAAACATTAGGCATTCTATAGATATAGTTTGCTTAATGGATTGAAACAAAAATCGGGTTGGGTCATGACCCGCCTAAGTTAACTTTGGGCTCAAATAGTCTAAAAATTGGGTTGGGTTATGACCCGCCCAAGTTTACTTTGGGCTCAAATGGACTAAAAATCAGGTTGGGTTATGACCCGCCCAGTTTGACCCGCTTAATCTCAATAATTTTACCATATTATTATTTAACTTTTATAACCACTATTTGAATTTCAACTCAAGAAAATAAATAAATAAAGAGTTTTTGAACGGGTTGAAATTGGAGATTAAATTGGGCTCAATTGAAGTTTTTTTTTAAAAATGGGTTAAGACTTGAATGAGTTAAGATTGAACTCAATTCAAATTATCTTGAGCCCAACCTATAAATTCTAAACGAATTAGGCGGGTTACGTATATTTGACTCATTTTGACACCCATAGGAGAAATTTCATAAATAGCCATTAAAATAAATTTAATTAGGCCCCTCAACTCCCCGTTTCTGGCATGCTATAGTTATTAAAGTCAATTGACGGCGAAAATGGGAGATTACCGGTAAGCCAGATGCTTCGCGAATCATATTCAACTTTAAGGCATTTCGTTGAACTTTAATTACCCTCGTGAAGTGGTGCACTCCAATACCATTGATGTCCAATAACTTTTATAGTAATGGCTGGATCTACTACTACCTCGTCCATTGAGTAGAACAGAGCAAATGATGGTATAGCAATGAACATAGGGATGATACGAGAAAATATGGTCCGAAGAATCTCGATAGTAGTTCCATGAACAATCCTTTGCAGGATTGGATTTTTTTATAGTGGAAATGCCATAAAGCGCGACCCAAGATCCATGATACGAAAACCAAAATGAGAATAGCGTAGAAAAAAACCAAAATGAGAATAACGAAGAATAATTAGCATGTATATGTATCAATAAATACAATAGTATTAACGAAATACAATTTATATTACTGAATAAATTGTATAAAATCCTATCAATTTGTATTTGAATATGAATAATCTATTGCCATAATTTGTATCAACATTTCTATCAACGAATACATTTGTATTTGTATTGTATCACTAAAGAGGTAACCCGCCCAGAATTTTAAGGGTTGGGCTCAAGATAGTTTGAATTGTGTTCAATCTCAGTTCATTCAAGTCTAACCCATTTTAAGAGAATCCTCAATTGAGCCCAATTTAATCTCCAATTTCAACCCGTTTTAAGACTCTTTATTTACATTGATGTAATGTATTTTCCTATATTGAAAGTATGAATTCCTATCTATTTTATATCTTTTAGGATTTATCTATCCATTTGTAATTTTTTTTTAAATTTTGTCTTGAGTTAAAATTCAAATTGTGGTTATAAAACTTATATAACAATATATTAAAACTATTGAGATTAAGCAGGTCAAATTGGGCAGGTCAAGACCCAACCCATTTTTAAGCCCATTTGTGTCTAACCTATTTGAGCCCAAAGTAAACTTCGACGGGTCAGAACCCAACCTAGTTTCTATTTCAATCCCTTTTAATATCTCAAATTTCAACCAAACCCGCCTATTTGACACCCCTAGTGATAATTATAATTCCTATTTGTATAATTGATTTTTCTCATTTGTGATTTTTAAATATAAACGACTGTTAACATTTGTATTTGTATAATTTGTGTTTGTATAAGCGAGAGAGACTGAACAGGAAGAGCGAGAGAAAGACTGGACAAATAATTTGTATTTGTACAATTGATTGTTATCATTTGTGCGTGTATAAATAATTGCTAACATTTGTTTTTATATAATTTGTGTTTGTATAAATGAGAGAGACTGGACAGAAAGAAGCGAGAGAGAGCTTGGGCAGGGAGAGAGAGGCGAGAGAGAGATGATTGAAAAATAGAAGAGAGACGATTTAGATTCCAGAGAGAGGAGAGAGGCGAGTGAGAGGGGATGTAAATACGGTTAAAGGTTAGTCACGAATGATAATTAAAAAAAATCTAATTCTAACTCCTCATAGATAAATATTGTTGTCTCCTATATTTTGATTAGCAAACCAGAAATAATAAAGATGAAATGAAAAAAGTAAAGAACTATCCGAGTCCACAGAACCCACTGTGTCCTTAAGAAATTTAATCCCCTCAAGTACCCGAGGTTGCAGATTAATTCCTTCCAAGATAAAATGGATTAACTATTAAATAAGTAGCGGTACCTCAAACTTCAATAATTTTAACGAACTCAAAATGACAGCAATGAATCACACACATACACGATCGATCAATTTTGTTTTGTAAGAAATGTATGCAAGAGAAGGGAAGAATTCAATGCAGAAAAATGAGAGAAAGCCTCTCTATTTATAGCCAACAAAGGGTAAATGTCACAACTCTTTGGAAAGAAGACAACCTTTCAGAAAGGTCACAACACTTTGGAAAAGGCACAACCTTTCAACCAGTCACAACCTTTTGAAAGGACACAACCTTTCATAAAGGTCACAATCCTTCGGCATAGTCACAACCCTTCAGGAGAGTCATAACCCTTCATTTCTTGTTCACACCTTTAAAACCCACAATCCCCCACATGGATAGGGAATGGCTATTGTTAAAACATATGCATGAAAAACTGTGTGATTCGTAAGTAAGGATTGATTGCATCTGGATAAGTGGGTTTCCCTTTGAACTTTCCATAGTGAACATATATCGAATATACTCGGTCAATTGGTAGATTTGATATCTTTGAACCGTCGAACTTTGGTGTATACCTAGACAACATAAGTCACACAATCAACCCTTGAACTATTTTTGGTTCTCATTGTTTTGTTCGTTTCAGCCATGAACACTTCTTGGTTTATAAGTGCGTAGAGAACTGGTCTTACCGGATTCTCCTTGAAGCGGCTTACACTTCACACTTACATAGGTAATTTCTAAATGTGTTATCTCATAGATACACTATTTGATATACCCTGTATCAACCTTAGAAACCATTAAAAAGTCCTAATGATGTTATCCTTGTTAATGAACATTATCTTATAATGAGAATGGACCATAAAAAATATTTTGACAATGTTGAACCGTCATTAATGACTTTGTTTGATCTCCTTGAACCTAGATCTTAGGATCTCCAGTTTTCTAGGTAGAGTTACCGCCACAATGACTTGTCCTCGGCCATAGTCCCATTCTCTTTGAAAATCTATCAACTCCCTCTCTAGTTAGGCCTTTTATAAGTGGATCCGACACATTATCCTTTGACTTTACATAGTCAATTATGATAATTCCACTAGAGAGTAGTTCTCTAACGATATTATGTCTATGTCATATATGATGAGACTTTTCGTGATACATCATGCTCCATGCCCTCCTTATGGCAAATTAATTCTCACAGTGTATGCATTCTGGAGCTAAAAAGTTTGGGCCAAAAATCTTTCAAGAAATTTTGGAGTCATTTAACTTCTTCACCGTCCTTATCTAGAGTGATAAACTCAGATTTCATAGTAGAGCGAGCGATACATTTCTGTTTGAAATATTTCCAAGAGACTGCTTCTCCACCAAGAGTAAATACATATCCACTCGTGGATTTTACTTCATTTGACCTGGTGATTCAATTTGCATCACTATATTCTTCCAATACTGTTGAATATTACTCCAAAACTCTTTTCATTGTCATCCAATCTGTTTGATTGAGATTACTCGTGAACCAATTCAGTTTACTAATTGCATATGATATATCTAATCGTGTACATTTCATGATATATATCATACTTCTCAATACTCTAGCACAATCCAATTGTGAGTCACTTTTTCCTTCATTCTTTTTAAGTACAAATCTCACATTTATTGGAGTCTTGACAATATTGAAATCCAAATGCTAGAACTTGTCAAGTACCTTTTCAATCACATCAGTAACTTCAATGTCTTTCATATCGAAGTTACTTTCTAGCATATGCTTAGTAGCATTTATGTCATAAATGTCTCTTTTGATGATCAACATAAAAACAAACAATGACCTTGTGATTTGGAGTGTCTTTAATGTAAAAACATTTATCACATTCATTAATCTTGAATTCATTTGCCAACATAGTTTGGTCAAACTTCGCATGTCATTATTTGGGCGCTTGTTTTTAGTCCATAAAGTGACTTAACAATTTTACAGACTTTCTTTTCTTTACCAGAAACCACAAAGCCCTCGGGTTGTTCCATGTAAATTTCTTCCTCCAATTATCCATTTAAAAAAAAAATGTTTTCACATTCATTTTGACAAATTTGAAGGTCATATACCACAACTAGCGCAATTAACATTGAATTGATGTAATCCTAGTTAGTAAATATTATGTGTCAAAATAATCAAGACTTTCTTATTGTCTAAAGCCTATGACAACAAGACTTGTTTTGTATTTGTCAATAGTTTCATCAACTTTCTTTTCCTTTTGTAGATCCACTTTGAACCCAAAGGTTTATTTCCTGGAGGAAGATCAACCAACTCTCAAGTACGGTTGCTTAAGATTGAATTTATCTTACTATTGACAGCCTCTTTCCAAAAAGAATAAGTCCACAGAGGGCATAGCTTCTTCGAATTTATGAGACTCATTTTTAAGAAGAAATGTTACAAAATCAAACTCGGAGGAAGTAATTTGTCCATTGACATTTCCTACACCTCTGAATCTCTTTATTAAGTACATTCTCCTTTGGTTCGTTCCAAGGTCGTTTAGACCCTTCACTTAACTATCCGACGGTTTGGACATATGAACCATGAATTGACATGCTTTACTATTTGTAGCATATCCAATGAACATACAATCCTTAGTGTTAGGTCCTATTTTGACCCGTTTGGGAATAGTTTCCTCATTTCCATTTCTCATATGGAATAGATTGTATTGGAAATTGTTAGATCACTATATTTCAAGAGTTATTGCTTGTATATACTTTAAGGGGATACAAACACTTCTCCATCAGTATACAACAAAGCCGGAACAAACAAAACTTTTTGTTGCTCCCTTTCTTAAACAAATAAAACTTTTGTTCCTCTCTTTCTGAACAGACAAACTTTTTGTTGTTCTCTTTTGCTATAATGATAGCACCCCCACAAATTTTGTCGTAAACCTAAACTTATAAGTATGACATTCAACATTTCCTTCAAAGTTTGTTTTTTTTTCCTGTCAACAATTTCATTAGATTGAGGTGAGTATGTGCAGTGATTTGATGAATGATTCCATTTTCCAGATATATTTCTGCAAAAGAAGAATCATATTCTCCACATCTACCACATCTAATCATGAAAATCTTTTTATTCAACTGATTTTCAATTTCTGTTTTATATTGCAAATATGTTTCTATTGTTTCATCCTTACCATTCAACAAATAGACATAATACTATCTAGTGCAATTGTCAATAAAATTTATGAAACACTTTTTCTCACCAAGAGATGGTGTTGACTTCATATCACAATTGTCAGTGTAAATCAATTCTAAAAGATTAAAATTCCTTTCAACAAATTATAAGTATGCTTAACATATTTAGATTCAACACATACTTGACATTTTGATTTTTTGCACTAGAAGTTAGGCAACATTTTTAAGTTGATCAGTTTCTCTAAGGTTTTTGTAATTGACATGTCCTAAGCATTCGTGTCACAAACAATTTGATTCAAGTAAGTAAGAACAAACATAAATAATGGGTTTGAAAAGACCTTCCGTGAGGTAACTTTTTCCTACAAATATTTTGTTCTTTACTTTTTATAACTTTGTCAAATACATACATTGTTTTAGAGTCAGCACCTTGCCAGATGTCCTTTGCAAAAGGATCTTTCCATAACATTCAATTTGTTATAGAATTATCCATGACCATAGTCTCTTCGGTGCAATAAGGGCAATATGACCAAAATATTTGTTTTACAACACAAACATAGCATATCACTTTTCACCAATGTTCATGTCTATACAAATAGATATATCTTTTCATGAAAAATCACATTATTTTAAGTGACAATTTTTCATCAAAGAATACAATTCTTTTGAACAAGTAATATAATTTTGTGGTTTTATACTAGTCATATCATATACTATTAAAGAGAGACTCAACGACCACAATATCAAATATACTCCAAGAATTTGTGGGTCTAACATAATACAAGAATGTCATTGAATATGTTCTCAAAAATATTTTTCAAGTATTTGAAATTATTTCCACATATTTTTTTTTCATGCTTTCAAATTGTATACCATCAAAGTATACATTGGCAACACGAAGCCTGTCTATCACTACTAGATAGACCACTTAGTATTTAGAATACTAACAATAAATATTCAATCTTTATACAACTTTTTTCTAGTTTAACGACGAAGTTTTTATATTCTTCTAATCGTTAACCGAATGAACCTTGAATTCTGATGAAGTTTTTATATTCTTTGAATCAGTTTCACATTCAGACAGAGTAGTAAACCAAAAAGGTTTTTAATCTCCAGAAACCTCAAATAAAACACCGTTTCTAGCTAATGATGAAGATTTTATCTTTTTCAAATCATTTAGCCTTAATATTCCTGACGAAGTTTTGTACTCTTCAAGTTAGAATATTGATTCAAATAAAGTATTTCATAAGTTGGTGAAGTTTCTATATTCTTCACACCAATGCACAATCTGATTTGTTCATGAAGTTCTTATTTTTTTCAAACCAAAGGAGTAAAAAATCAGAAGATTTTAGTCTCCAAAAGTCACACACAATCAAATTTCACATGGAGTAGAAAACTACAAAAGTTTTTTTCCCTCCTCTAAACAGAATACATATTACAAAGATATATTCCGAGATCATCACATAACGACCATCTATCCTAACATTTATGAAATAAATTTCATAACTTATAAAGGATAGAAAAAAAAAATAATCAAGGGAAATAAAGATAGAACCTGATTTTTACTCCCATTGAATCATATTCTATATGTTAGCAATGATTCCATGCATGTAACATCCGTCAAATTGAAATAACTAAGAAGAGGCTTAGAATTTGAAAATTTTCATTTTTTGGAAAGGATTTGAAAATCTGGAAAATTTTGGCTAAGTATGGAAAAGGTGAGTTTTTGGCCAACTTTGAGCAGTCATAACTTCCAGATCAGGATGATTTGGGAGTAGTTCCAGTTATGGTTGTGAAGCTTGTGGAATGATCTTTCCACCGCCACCGAGTTTTCTCGATTCCGAGTTTGTATGAGCGAGTTATGCCTTTTAGAAGTTGGGCAGTTGGCAGGGAAATCTGTCCGGGAAATTAAGGGCATTTTGGTCTTTTTCCCTAGCCATTTCTTTTGGGATTATATGGTGTGTTAGGCTGATTTTGGATCATTTTGTCCCATTTTTAAAAGAGTAAAAGCTAGGGCTTGAGAAGAAGAAGAGAAGAAGGAGAAGAAGAAGAGGAGAAAGAGGAGATCAACAAGTTTCCGTCAAAGATCAACGTGGATTATCGTCGGGGGTGATCCCTATCAAGGTATGTGAGTTTTTAGTGTGGGTTGATCCTTCCCCCACACACCAAACTCATTTTATGATTTGAGGGAAGATTGGAATTGTTGTTGAAGTTGTTAGTTGTTGTTGATGTTGTTAGTTGTGTTGTTGAAGTTGTTGTTGGTTGTGAGACATGATTGGGTTGTGTTT
>JAJOOD010023871.1:0-14952 GCA_029582525.1 Solanum tacnaense | reverse complement strand
TATTTCAAATTTAAAACTTAGAATTCGGAATGTTCCAATAAAGATTATAGTTCATAGATGTTGATAATTATAATAAAACTTAAATCAAATCAAAGTAATACTAATGCAAAAAGAAAATCAATTCAATACTAAGAATGACAATAATATTGAATATTTGTTCTTTAGTTTTACATTGGTTTAGACAATTAAAATACATAATCTAATTTTAATTTTCCTTAAATATTTAGTAATGTAACTAATACTTATTAAACTTATTTTAGCATGATTTAATACTTTTAAATTATGATCATTTTCATTATGACTTTGCAATATTTATTTATATGATGATTTCATTATTATTTTTTATTGAATATTTTAATGTCATCACTCATCTCATATTTTGTGTTATTTTCTTAAGAAACACCTTAGATAATTGTATTTTGGTTGGATTAAAGAAATATTTGGAGCACAAGTTAATTATATGTTTGTATGCAAACTTTACCGAAAAAATCCAAGGTTTATTAGTTTGGTTTGATTTATAAATTAAAAAATTCGACACAATGATTTGATTTGGTATTTGAAAAATCTGAACCAACCAGAGGTTGAAAAACCTGAAAAAAATCTGAATTTTATTAGTTTGATTTGGTTTATAAATTTACAATTTTCACACAAATAGTTTGGTTTGATATTTGAAAAACCCGAATCAACCTGGTCATGTACCTCCTAATCACAATTATGCAATAGTAGTGATACTATGAATATGATAAATTGCATTTCCTTTACAAATACAACCTCCCTCAACGCATTTCAAGCTAAAAATAAGAAACTTACGCGTAGAATACAGGTGCATACACCTAATGTTAGTCGATCAAAGCTACAGATATTCATTAAGAGTTTTATCAACTAAACCTTCACAAACTACAGGAAACAATGCACTCACATCATAGGGAGGGAATAAAAAGATCGTGCATTTTTCACAACAAGTCATCATATGATTAGTTTTTCCCTTTGAACCTGGTTATATGATTTTTAGTCCCCAGATTGGGTTTCCTCACATATGACTCAAGGATCTATAGGCTTCAATCCCATCCCCCTCGATGGGCTCCAAACCTTTTCTCTTGTTAAGGCCTTAGTAAGTGGATCTGCAAGATTATCACAAGATTTGACATAATCAACATTGATGATACCATTTATCAAATACGATCTTACATTACTATGTTTCCTCTTTATAGGTCTGGATTTACCGTTGTAATAACGATTTTGAACTCTACCAATTGTAGCGGTGCTATCACAATGAATTAAAATAAGAGGAATTGGTTTTTCAAAATAAGGTATTTGAAATAACAAATCTCTTAACCAATTCGCTTCCTCACTAGCTGAAGCTAAAGCAATTAGTTCAACCTCCATGGTAGAGTTAGCAATTATAGTTTGCTTTTTTTCTCTCCAAAAAATAGCACCACCACCTAAAGTAAAGACATAACTAGTGGTAGAATAGGAATCACCTTATAAAGTGTTCCAATCTGCATCACAAAAGCCTTCAAGTACAACATGATATATTTTATAGAACAAACCACAATTTTTCGTTCCAATTAAATATCTCATAACTCTTGTTACAGCATGCCAATATTCATTACCTGGCTTGGTTGTAAACCTGTCAAGTACTCCTACTACATATGCAATATCAGGCCTAGTGCAATCAGTCACGTATCTCAAACTTTCGATTGTGCTAGCATATTCTCGTTGATTTATTACATCATTTTCACTTTCAACAGGAAATAAGTGAACACTTGAATCAAAAGGAGTAACAACATGATTGCAATCAAGAAAGTTATAATTTTTTCAAAATTTTCTCAACATAATGTGACTGGTCAAGGAAAATTTCATCACATGTTCTTGTTATTTTTATTCTAAGAATAAAATTTGCCTCACCAAGATCTTTCATATCAAAATGGCTTCTAAGAATATTTTTAGTTTCAACAATTAATGTAACATCCCGCAACTAGAAAGAACTAGAAAGAAGTTTAAAATTTGGAAATAGTTATTTTTGGAAAGTATAAGGAAATCTGACACGAGGTGTTCTGCCTGGTCCCAGATTTTGAAATTTTCTGCTTCGCGTCGCGGAGCTGACACGAGGTGTTCTACCTCAAAAAGACGTTTTCAGAACCAAAATTAAATTATGCCTCCGCGTCGCGGACCCACCTTCGTATTTTGATTTTCGATCTTTTCTCATGTTTAGCTATCTAAAATCAATCCTAAACAACATGAGATCTTTCCAATTACAAATCTTAATCCTTGAATCCATAATTCAATTCAAGGATCAGTTAAGAGCCAAGTCAAGATCAGTTAAGAGTCAAAGTCAAGAGAAATCAACAATCAAGTTAAGATAAGTTCTTAAAGATTTCAAAAAGCCTTTCACAAATGCTTTAACTTTGTTTTAAGACTTAAGTTTTGAGTTCAGTAAGGTGTAAAGTTGAAGTTCTTTTCTTTAAAGAAGTATATGGGGACTAAGTATTCCCAAAGAGTTTATAAGTGTTTTCACATTTAAATAAGAACGGAAACTGAGATTTCCCAAGAGCCTTCGGGCAAGCTTTCAGAAAAGAGTAATGGTTTTCTAAATGAAGCAAGCAGGGAAACTGAGATTTCCAAGATAGCCTTTGAGCTAAGTTTTTGAGCACTAATCTCAAATCAGAGAAAAGATCTATTTTTAAAATATAAGAGCTAGTATATTTTGGGAGTAGTATTGAGCACCGAATTGGGGGCGAGCATGAGTTCAGATAACTTACGTCTCTATAAAACCATGTAGCCATCATGGATAGAAAAGGGTCATACTTTTTAGATGAACCATTTTCGAAATAGACTAGTGGATCCATTAGGCAGTTCAGGTCCTATAAATTTAGCCAGGTATAGGATGCGCTGGCAGTGTGAGGTAGATCGTTGTATCATTACTATAACTCTTATGTGATGGTTGTCGGTTAGAGAAACTCCTACAGAAGTTATTGTATTTTTATATACATCAGTTCATTGTACTTTTAAAAACATCTTAGAGTTATTTGTATCTTTGTATACACACAGAGTTGATATCATGTTTTTAAACAACTTTTCTTTATATTGCACTTGCTTTTAAACTGCTTTATATTGAAATGAGTTCAGTCATGTTGAGTTGAGTTGAGCCAGGTAATTTCTTCATTTTCTCTCAGATTCTTTCAAGGCTATGTTGTTTTAGCATTCCAACTCGCATACTCGTATATTCAATGTACTGATGCCAGTTGACCTGCATCGTATTATGATGCAGACACAGATAACTCGGATCGGCATTCCGGAGCATCGTTGATCCAGTGAGCAGTTCAAAGTCTGTTGGTGAGCCTCTTTGCATTCCAGAGGACTCATATTTATTGTTTTCAGTTTTAGTATTAGTTCATTAGTATGTCGTGGGCCTTTCCCGACATCCATCTCAGTTGTTTAGAGGCTTCATAGACAGATAGACAGTCAGTTGGTCAATTCAGTTGTCTTTATTTTTCATTTCATATGTTAAAGACTTGAGTTTGCCTTTATGGCCAGTTGAATGTTCCTTTATAACATTCTAGTTACTTTATGAATGTGTATGTGATGAGTTAAGTCTTCCGTGGAGTTAAGTAAGTCAGGCTAAGGGTTCGCTTGGGGCCAGTTCCGCCCAGGGTGTAGGCTCGGGGCGTGACAAACTTGGTATCAGAGCCCAAAGTTCAAATGTCCTAGGGAGTCTATGAAGTCGTATCTGTAGATTCCTAGTTATCGATGTGAAGCACGCCACATCTATAATTAGAAGGCTACAACATTTAGGAATTTGTTCACTTCCTTCACACTCATTTAGTGCGTTAGAGTTTAATCTCTAAAAGTTTCCCTCTAATTTGTGCTTGCACGTGTTTCAGATAATCATACCTCCACGAAGAGAAGTCAGAGGTCGTCCAGCTAGGAGGAATGGTGAGGAGCAAGAACTACCCAATGCACCTGAAATGCAACCGCAAGGAGAAGTCTCAAATGTTGAGTTTAGAGAGGCTATTAGAATGCTCAGTCAGGTTGTGACTAATCAAGCTGGGCAGCAGAGAGGAGCTCGACAAGAAGAGGTTGATACTTCGAGGATTTGTAAGTTCCTGAGAATGAATCCCCCAAGTTTCACTGGTTCGAGAACTGCAGAGGACCCAGAGAACTTCATTGAGGAACTAAAAAAGGTGTTTGATGTGATGCATGTTGCTGATACTGCGAGAGTTGAGCTAGCTGCATATCAGATGAAGAATGTTGCTAGGACTTGGTTTGATTAGTGGAAAGGGGGTAGAGTTGAAGATGCACCACCTGCGAGTTGGGCATGTTTTGAAGAGGCTTTCTTGGGGCGTTTCTTCCCCCGAGAACTAAAAAAGGCCAAGGTACGTGAGTTCCTCACACTTAAGCAAGATTCTTTGAGTGTGCATGAGTATGGGTTGAAGTTCACCCAACTGTCTCGCTATGCTCCTGAAATGGTTGCGGACATGAGGGATAGAATGAGTTTGTTTGTTGTTGGTTTGGGCCGTCTATCAAGCAAAGAGGGCTGGGCAGCAATGCTTATTGGAGACATGGACATTTCGAGGTTGATGGTCTATGTGCAGCAGGTAGAGGAAGAGAAGCTGAGAGATAGAGAGGAGTTCAAGAACAAGAGGGCTAAGACAGGGAATGAGTCTGGGCAGTAGAAGAGTAAAATGCCAACCGGTCGTCTTTCCAACAGAAGCAAAAGGGACCTGCTCCATCATTTGCTAGTGCACCTGCACCTAAGAGTAAGGGTGAGTACTATGGTCAGAATTCTAGAGCTAAACCTGCCTTATTCTCAGGGCAGTGTGTCGCAAGAGGTAGTAAGCCTCCTGCCTGTGCCAAGTGTGGTAGGAACCATTCAGGTGTTTGTCGTAAGGGCTCCACTGGTTGTTTCAAGTATGGTCAGAGTGGGCATTTCATGTGAGAGTGCCTAAAGAACAAGCAGGGTAATGGGGGCAATAGAGCCCAGTCTTCTTCAATCGCTCCACTAGACAGGACTGCACCTAGAGAAGCTATTTTTGGTATTGGCGAAGGAACAAGCCGCTTGTATGCTCTCAATAATTGCCAAGAGCAAGAGGATTCGCCATATGTTGTCACTAGTATGATTCAAGTCTTTGACCTTACTATTTATGCTTTGCTAGACCCAGGAGCGAGTTTGTCTTTTGTAATTCCTTATGTTGCTATGAATTTTGATGTTATTCCTGAGCAACTTAGTGAACCATTCAGTGTTTCCACACCTGTTGGTGAGTCTATTCTAGCAGAAAGAGTCTATCGTGATTGTCCCGTTTCCGTCAATCACAAGAGTACCATGGCTGATTTAATTGAGTTAGACATGGTAGACTTTGATGTCATTCTTAGTATGGACTGGCTTTATGCCTGTTATGCCTCAGTTGATTGTAGAACTCGAGTAGTCAAGTTTCAATTTCCAAATGAGCCAGTCTTAGAGTGGAAAAGTAGTTCAGCAGTGCCTAAGGGTCGTTTCATTTCGTATCTTAAGGCAAGAAAGTTAGTTTCTAAGGGGTGTGTCTATCACTTAGTCCGAGTTAATGACTCAAGTGTTGAAGTACCCCCTATTCAGTCAGTTTCAGTAGTGAATGAGTTTCCAGAAGTCTTTCCAGATGATTTTCCCGGAGTCCCTCCTGAGAGAGAGATAGACTTTGGTATAGATCTTGTTCCAGATACTCGTCCTATATCTATTCCGCCATATAGAATGGCACCAACAGAGTTGAAAGAGCTCAAAGAACAGTTGAAAGACCTTTTAGAGAAAGGCTTTATTCGACCAAGTGTCTTGCCTTGGGGTGCTCCGATCCTGTTTGTAAGAAAGAAAGATGGTTCCCTTAGGATGTGTATAGACTACCGTCAATTGAACAAGGTTACCATCAAGAATAAGTATCCTCTTCCAAGAATTGCTGATCTTTTCGATCAGCTTCAGGGTGCTTCTTATTTTTGAAAAATAGACCTCAGATCTGGTTATCATCAGTTCAAAGTAAGGGAATGTGATATTCTAAGGACAACTTTCAGAACCAGTTATGGTCATTATGAGTTTTTGGCCTTGTCCTTTGGTTTGACCAATGCACCAGCAACGTTCATGGACCTTATAAATAGAGTCTTCAAAAACCTTATTTAGATATGTTTGTTATCGTCTTCATTGATGACATACTAATCTATTCTAGGAGTGAAGAAGATCATGCTAGCCATCTCAGAATAGTTCTTCAGACATTGAAAGAGAAGGAATTATATGCTAAATTCTCTAAGTGTGAATTTTGGCTCGAGTCTGTGACATTCCTAGGCCATATTGTGTCTGGAGAAGGAATTAAAGTTGATACTAAGAAAATTGAGGCAGTGCAGAATTGGCCTAGACCCACATCTCCAATTGATATTAGGAGTTTCTTGGGTTTGGCCAGCTATTATAGAAGGTTTGTAGAGGGGTTCTCGTCTATTTCGTCACCTTTGACGAAGTTGACTCAGAAAACAGTTAAGTTTCAATTGTCTGAAGCTTGTGATAAAAGCTTTCAGGAATTGAAAAAGAGGTTAACTACTGCCCCATTATTGACCTTACCAGAAGGTACATGTCACGCCCCGAGTCTACACCTCGGACGTAGCTGGCACTCGAGAGCCATTGCTGGCCCAAAGCGAACCATTGGCCTGGCTTACTTAACTCAGCGAAAAACTTTAAGCATGATTACAATGATCAAATGAACTTACTCAAATAAACTTCATAATATAACTTAGAATGTTAAAAGAAATAAACATTCAACTTGGCCAAAATGGCAACTCAAGTCTTAACATAAGATAAAATGAGAAGACTAAAGAACTAATGACTAACTGTCTATTAAGCCTCTAAAAACAACTGATATGGATGTTGGGACAAACCCCACAACATCCTAATGAACTAAACTAGAAAGCAAATAAAGGAGTCCTCTGAATGCAAGGAGGCTCACCACAGACTCTGAGTGCTCAAGCTGGATCAACGAGACGTTGGATGCTGATCCTGATTACCTGCGTCTGCATCATAAGACGATACATGCCAATTGGTATCAGTACATTGAATGTATGAGTATGCGAGTTGGAAAGCTAAACAACAACTTAAGCTTGAAAGGAGTACAAAGGAACACTTACATTAGCTCTGTTTAACTCATGAATAACTGAACTCAATATAAAGCAATAAGACACATGCAATATATATAAAGCTTGTAAAACAGTGTAAACGACTTAGTTCATTAAAGATAAAGCAATAAAAAACTCAACTTTACTTAAATATAAAAGTAATATAACTTTTGTGGGAGATTTTCTAATCGACAACCACCACTATGAGCCTAAGTGGTGATACAACGTCTTGCCCACGCTGCCAGAACTGTCCTATACTTTGCCGTCATATAGAACGCTTAACTTAGTGGATCCACTAGTATATGCTAAAAGCATCTTAATGATTCATCTAAAAAATATGATCATTTACTACCCATGATGGTTACATGGTTTATGGAGACTTGAGTTATCTGAACTCCCATCCCAATATCGGTGCTCAATACTACTCCCAAAATATACTTAGCTCATATGTTTGTTAAAACAAAACTCTTTCTTTGGTTTGAGATAATTACTCAAAAACTTAGCTTAAAAGCTCTCTTGGAAGAGTTTGGGAATACTTAGTTCCCTAATAGCTTTTTATGAGAAATGAACTCAACTCTTTACTCTTTGCTTAACTTGAAACTTAAGTCTTAAAACGAAGTTAAAATGTTTAATAAAGACTCTTGAAAATTTTAAGAAACTTTGCTTTGATTTGCTTCTTAACTTCTAGACTTGACTCTTAACTTCTTTGACTTTGATCCTAACTTCCTTGAATTGGATTATGCATTCAAGGCTCATGATCTCATGTCTATGGATGATTTCATGATGTTTGAATGTACCTTAGAGTGTTGGAATCAACTTAGAAATATAGGTACATTGCTAAGGAACAAGTACTAAAAGGTGGAGAGCGAATGGGGAGAACTGGCGTCCCTGTCGCTCTAAGAGGCGCGGGGGGCCAGCCCTCAAACTTCAAAGGGACTGCTGGGGCGCGCTGGCTAGCGCGATGTCCCACCCCTTTCCCAGGTGAACCCCGACTTTTCTCCTTCATTTTTCATCTCTAAACCCTCCAATCTTCCCTAGTTCTTTCCCCAAACACTTAGGATCAATTCTACCCTCAATACACAACCAATCTAACTCGAAAAACAGCACGGAAACATGAATCAACTCAACTCCCAAGCATCAACAACTCAACCAATAAGAACTTAACGAATTTCAACAAAGTTCTTCAAGAACTCACTAACTTTTCATTCAATCAACAACCATTGTCTGAATAGGAATAAGATTGGAGTGTGGGTGAACTAACCCAACACGAAAAAATCTCACATACCTTGTAGGGATCACCCCCGACGAATTCCACTGGCAAAGCTCCAAGGAATTGACGAATCTTGAATGTTCTTCTTCGTTCTCCTCTTCTTTTCTCTTTTTTCAAAACCCTAACCTTTTTTCTAAAAGCGTAAACTGAATCCTGTCAGTTTAGACCCTTAAAATTATTACTAAAACGAATTAAAATAAAAGGGTAAGGAAAAGACCAAACTACCCCTTTAAAATTTGGATAGAATTTTCCTTATTCCAATAGCCCAACTTCCAAAAGGGAAAACTCGCTCATACAAACTCGGAATTGCACAAACTTGGCAGTGTTGGAAAGATCGTTCCAAGAGCTTTCCAACCATATATGGAATTACACCTAATTCATCCTGAACTAGGAGTTATGGTCATTTGAAGTTGACCAAAAACTCACTATTTCCTAACTTAAATCTTTCCAAAAATGACTTTTTCAAATTTTAAGCTTCTTCTTAGTTATTTCAAATTGCGAGATGTTATAGTACACAAGGTTTTGTGTTGTATTGTGATGCATCTAGAGTTGGTTTGGGTTGCGTGTTAATGCAGAATGGCAAAGTTATAGCTTATGCCTCCAGACAATTGAAAGTTCATGAGAAGAACTACCCAACCCATGACTTAGAGTTGGCTACTGTAGTATTCGCTTTGAGGATATGGCGTCATTATTTGTATGGTGTTCATGTTGATGTATTCACTGATCATAAGAGTCTTCAGTATGTGTTTACTCAGAAGGAGCTAAATCTCATATAGATGAGGTGGTTAGAGTTACTCAAGGATTATGATATGAGTATTCTTTACCACCCAGGTAAGGCTAATGTTGTTGCTGATGCTTTAAGCAGTTATCTATGGGTAGTACCACCCATGTTGAGGAAGAAATAAGAGAGTTAGCAAAAGATGTGGACAGACTTGCACGCCTGGGAGTCCAACTTATGGATTCCATAGAAGGAGGAATAGTGGTGACGAATGGGGCTGAGTCATCATTAGTGTCAGAAGTGAAAGAGAAGCAAGACCAAGACCCCATTTTGCTAGACTTAAAAGCAAAAGTTCATAAGCAAAGAGTATTAGCTTTTAAATAAAGGGGAGATGGTGTATTGAGATATCAAGGTCTTATGCGTACCTTTGGTGGATGGACTCCAAGAGAGGATCATGGAGGAAGCTCATAGCTCCAGATATTCCATTCATCCGGGTTCCACCAAGATGTATCGTGATTTGAAAGAAGTGTATTGGTGGAATGGCATGAAGAAGGGCATTGTAGAGTTTGTTGCTAAGTGTCCAAATTACCAACAAGTGAAAGTAGAGCACCAAAGGCCCGGTGGTTTGGCTCAGAATATAGAACTTCTGAAATGGAAGTGGGAGATGATTAATATGGATTTCATCACAGGCTTGCCAAGGTCTCGCAGACAACATGATTCTATTTGGGTGATTGTCTATAGGATGACGAAATCGGCCCACTTTTTGCCGGTAAAGACTACCAACTCAGCAGAAGATTATGCTAAACTTTATATTCAAGAGGTGGTAAGACTTCATGGGGTTCCAGTCTCCATTATTTCAGATAGAGGTGCACAATTTACTGCCTAGTTTTGGAAGTCATTCCAAAAAGGCTTGGGTTCAAAGGTGAACTTAAGTACTGTATTTCATCCTCAGACAGAAAGGAAAGCAAAGCGCACTATTCAGACATTAGAAGATATGCTAAGGGCTTGTGTGATTGATTTCAAAGGGAATTGGGATGATCACCTACCTCTCATTGAGTTTGCTTACAATAAGAGTTACCACTCTAGCATCCAAATGGCTCCATATGAAGTTCTTTATGGGAGAAGATGCAGATCTCCTATTGGATGGTTTGAAGTTGGTGAAGTAGGGTTGATAGGACCAAATTTAGTTCACCAAGCTATGGAGAAGGTGAAAGTGATTCAAGAGAGGTTGAAAACGGCGCAGAGCCGTCAGAAATCCTACATTGATGTTATGAGAAGGCCGTTAGAGTTTGAAGTAGATGATTGGGTATATTTTAAAGTTTCACCCATGAAGGGTGTTATGAGATTTGGTAAGAAGGGGAAGCTTAGTCCCCGATATATTGGGCCTTATCGCATATCCAAAAGGATGGGATGGGCAATGTAGCTTATGAGTTGGAGCTACCACAAGAGCTAGCAACAGTTCATCCGGTGTTTCACATCTCCATATTGAAGAAGTACATGGGCGATCCTTCATTGATCATACCAACTGAAAATATTGAGATCAATGATAGTTTATCCTACGAGGAGGTTCCTGTTCAGATTCTAGATCGCCAAGTTCGCAAGTTGAGAACAAAAGAAGTAGCATCAGTCAAAGTCCTTTGGAGGAATCAATTTGCTGAGGAAGCTACTTGGGAAGCTGAGGAGGATATGGGGACTAAGTATTCCCAAAGAGTTTATAAATGTTTTCACATTTAAATAAGAACGGAAACTGAGATTTCCAAAGAGCCTTCAGGAAAGTTTTCAGAAAAGAGTAATGGTTTTCTAAATGAAGCAAGCAGGGAAACTGAGATTTCCAAGATAGCCTTTGAGCTAAGTTTTTTAGCACTAATCTCAAATCAGAGAAGAAGTATGTTTTTAAAACATAAGAGCTAGTATATTTTGGGAGTAGTATTGAGCACCGAATTAGGGGCGAGCATGAGTTCAGATAACTCACGTCTTCATAAAACCATATAGCCATCATAGGTAGAAAAAGGTCATACTTTTTAGATGAACCTTTTTCGAAATAGACTATTGGATCTATTAGGCAGTTCAGGTCCTATACCTTTGGCCAAGTATAGGATGCGCTGGCAGCGTGAGGTAGATCATTATATCATCACTATAACTCTTATGTGATGTTTGTTGGTTAGAGAAACTCCCACAGAAGTTATTATATTTTTATATACATCAGTTCATTGTACTTTTAAATACATCCCAGAATTATTTGTAACTTTGTATACACACAGAGTTGATATCATGTTTTAAAACAACTTTTTTTTATATTGCACTTACTTTTAAACTGCTTTATATTGAAATGAGTTCAGTCATGTTGAGTTGAGTTGAGCCAGGTAATTTCTTCATTTTCTCTCAGATTCTTCCAAGTCTATGTTGTTTTAGCATTCCAACTCGCATACTCGTATATTCAATGTACTGATGCCAGTTGACCTGCATCGTATTATGATGCAGACACAGGTAACTAGGATCAGCATTCTGGCGCATCGTTGATCCAGTGAGTAGTTCAAAGTCTGTTGGTGAGCCTCTTTGCATTCCAGAGGACTCCTATTTATTGTTTTCAGTTTTAGTATTAGTTCATTAGGATGTCGTGGGCCTGCCCCGACATCCATCTCAGTTGTTTAGAGGCTTCATAGACAGATAAACAGTCAGTTGGTCAATTCAGTTGTCTTTACTTTTCATTTCATATGTTAAAGACTTGAGTTTGCCTTTATGGCCAGTTAAATGTTCCTTTATAACATTCTAGTTACTTCATGAATGTGTATGTTGACACCCAATTTTGACCCTCCCCGATAAGAATTAACTTTCGAGCTTCTTAATTTCCAATGATTTTGGATAAGTAGTTTTGCAAAAATTCAAAAAGATATTTTCTTTTAGTTCTGAAGCAATTTTAGTCTTTTTTTAATATAGTTTTAAAACAATGTGTATATTTTTTTTATGTAATTATTACATTTTTACGAACATTCAAAAGAAATCATTTCAAGAAGACGTTACTTTTTTTTAGTGCTTTATTAATTAGCTCACTTAATATTAATTTATACTTTCGAATCAATTATATCTCAATTGAGTTAATTATTTTATTTTGTTGAGATTAAGAAGCTCTTCAGTAATTATATTAATTCGTCTTATCTAATTACTAGCCGAATTAACTAAAAGAATTCAATTTGGCTAGATTGTTAACTCATTTGTCTAACCCTTTTGTTGCAATTTTAGCCACATATTTCCTCACCCTAACTCAATTTGCAAGACCAATCTTGGGCTTTTCTCAAACTTCAATTCCCAGCCCATCAGAATACAACAACAATTTTCAGCCCACCAACCATTCCAACCCATTCCTCCACCAAAACATTCCCAGATTTCCCTGCCCATATATGCATACAATAACGTACAACAATAATAAAATAATAACAACAACAACATACACCAATCCGACCCCATCCCTTTCCCTTCCAATTCCACGTTATCAAACAGCAGTCCAACGCGTCAAATTCACAGCAACAATAACAATCTCACGGCGTCCTCTTATCTGCTCCAAACGACATCATTGACAATGAGCAAACGACGCCAAATACACGGCTCATTCACGGAAAAGCAGTGAGGAACAGAGTACTCTGCTCTTCGTGTCATCTTCTTCCTTCTCCTCTCTCCAAATCGTACGATTCCACAGACAACATGCACGTTTTTCCTCCCTTTCCTCTTTTGGAATGAGTTGAAATCCTCAGAAAAAGGGTGTTTGTCCCAAATGGTGAAAGAATGGGGAGTTTGAATTTTGAATTTGGGCCCTCGTTTCTGCCTGTTTTTCATCCCTTTCCCCCTAAAGATTTGGAACCCTAAAACCACTCTATATATACTACCCTCTGTTTAGTGTATAGGGGGCGATCTTTTTGGAGTTAGGAGAAAAATTAGAAAGGGTCGGAAAATCTTGAGTCAAGAAAAGGGATAAGACACAGTGCTATATGATTTTCCTTGAGTCTAAAATAGACATGAAAACCGACAAATAGTTCAAAGAGCACCTCGTTTCCAATCTCCCATTGCTCGTCGAAACCTTCTAAGTTTGTTGGTGGTGAAGTTACTCGTTCTCTGTTCGTCATCGTCTCGTTCGCTGCGCGGAGAAAGGTAATATCTCCCCCTTGTTTACGTTTCATTTCGACTCTGAGTGTTGTGCAATGGATCCGACTTTATTGAGTTTTTCTGTGATTCTTGCTTGGTTTGAATATGAGTATTCATGGCTTGTTACTTTACTGTTAGACTGTTGAGTTATTTATGCTTTGTCCTAATCTAGATTCAAACTAAATTATTGTTGTCTAAGTTTTAACTCTGCGTTGTATTGAACCATGTATTCACCTTGATCTGACTCTTGTGTCTAAGAATTTTCTTGATATCATAGGTTGATCATTAGAGTCTTTAATTCGATTTTGAGAGTATGAGCAAATCGTGCCTATCTTTGGTTTCATTCGAGCAGTTTATTGCCTATCTGGTTTCAACTTCAAATTTGACAGGCTGCCTGTGATGTCACTGTTCTAATGCATTATTTTACTAAGGTCAATCCTTTCTTTTGCTTAGTGATAATCTTCTGCCTTGTTTGATTTGGAGGTATCAATATCATGGACATGACCTGTGTTTTAGCATAGCTTGTTGTTACTATCTAATAATACCTTCATCGAGTTTAGTTGTTCGAATATAATGACAATTTTCTTCCAAAATGATTGGGCTTGTTGCTATCTTTAGAATTCTTGACCTTTAAGCATGATAAGTTAGCTTCGTTAGGCTATATCGGCATATTTTATTTTATTTTTTTAATTTTTTTTAGCATGAAGTGAGTAGTTTGCCGATTATGCAATATTTTATTTTTAAAAAAAAAAATTTCCTTTTCTATCGGCATCTTGAATTACCATTTATTATTGGCTAAGTATTAATTTGTTCTTGTTTTCCCCCCTTTACTGTATGACTTCTTAGATTTTATAACTCGTAAGTGCACACATGCTACTATTGAGTATTCTAGTATTATTTTGTCATTCTTGTCACTCATTAAGATTAATTTAGCTTGTCATTTATTGCTTTTGGTTCCCAATATTTGAAATGGTTGTACTCTTGGTTTTCGGCTGCTAAATAGCTTGTACTTCGATTAGGCTGTATTTCGTTTGTTCTATTTGATTCGGATACTAATTCTTGCTTTTTTTTTGTTGTTGTTGTTGTATGAATTACCCTTTTCCGAGTCTTTAAAGACTTCCTCATCTTGCATTTCGGGGATTGGGCCCTGTAGGGCCCCAATTTTATATTTTTTATGTCGAGTCAGCAGGTCCAAAAAGTTGAAATATAGGGTTGGAAATCGAGTTTTGAAGCTCCAAAAATGTCATAAATGGGCTGATATACCTGCTGTATACGTTGGTATACAATCGGAAAATGTAATATACAGGTTTAAAAGTACGGGAAAGCAGGTGAAATGTGAGAAATACAAACTCCGAATAAAATACAAGACCGAGAGTTCAAGAATTAGCGGGATACTTGGCTTATACATCAGATATGCACTTAGTGTATACCATGTCAAAAATGAGAATGAAAGGGGACCAAGACCTTAAGTGATTTCCAGCAGGCCCAAAGATTAAAAAAAAAAAAAAAAAGGCCAAAGCCTAATTTAAATTGTTGCAGGAATTTTGAAAGAGTTGGGCCTAAGAGCTCATTTTTGCTGAATTTGGGCAAAGAGCCCAAGTACAAATCTTCTCTCCTTTTTCTCCTCTATTTACATTGTATTATTTGACTGATCTTGATTATCTTATGGTTTAATTTAATTAAAATTTCTAAAGATAGCCATTTC
>JAJOOD010023870.1:0-11868 GCA_029582525.1 Solanum tacnaense | reverse complement strand
CACTCAAAATCCAAATCAATCACCAACAAACACCAAACCAAACCCCCTTACCTTATCCCTTTGCGATTTTATTCTTTTGATTTGTTTTAAAGGTGCGTCGGCAAGCTCAAAGCTTCAGCCATGGCTCCGATGAAGCTCCAAAGAGCTCCATACTTTCAGATCTGAAAAACCAACAAATAATCTGGACAACCAACAACACCACTACTACACTCACGTCATTGTGAATCTTTAAGGTTGTGATGAAAAATAAAAAGTTGTGATGAAAATTAAAGAATGAAGAAGAAGAGGGTAATGGGTGGGGATGGAAGATTTTGACTTTTTAATTCTTTTTCTAAAGGGTAATGGAAGGGGAAAAGAAGATTTTGATTTTTTAAATTCTTTTTTTAACTTTAATTTTTTCTGACGCGCCAGTTTTTATTTTTTTTTTAATTTTTTTGACACGTCAGTTTTAGGGAGTAAATAAATTCACTTTTAAGTAGTAAAAGTGTGTAATAGGTCGTCATAATAGTTGAAGTGTGTAACTTACTTTTCGGTATAAGTTGAAGGGGGAATTTATGCCTTTTCCCTTAAAAAAATAAATACTTTTAACTCCATAATTGATGCCCCATCAAATAATGGAAAGAATATTTCCTTCTTTTGCTAGAGAGAATTGATAATGGAAATAATTCCCGTAAGATATACTTAAATTGATTTGTATCATATCATGTAATACACAATTTATCTATTATGACTTTTAATATACTTGAATTGATTTGTATTATATCATGTAGGACAGAGTTTATACGACTTTCAATAGAGATATACGTTAAAATCTTTATCATAACTTGTAAACAATTAAAAGTTACATATACAACTTATTTTTCAGAAGGCACTTATTAAAATATCTTATATTTCGATCTCACATGTAAAATTAAATTTATGCCTGAATTGTGATGGAGTTGTAAGTGTTTCTTTAATCACATTTTGGATTTGAATTCTCCTTAATGATGGTGTTGGCTTTGTTTGAAAGAGTTTTACTTCCCATTCAATCTGAATTTAATCGTGCTCCAATGCGAATATTAGATGAGACCAAAAAATAAAAAAACCAAAAAAGACAAAGGTCATTCTTGTAATTATACAATTGAATTGGAACTGACCAGCAACAATTTACTAGGAAGAGAAGTTGAAATTCATCAGTTTTTTCTTTTCTCTGTAAATTTTGGAAATGGAAATGGAATTGGAACTGGAATTGGAGAAGGGTGTCCATAGATGGATAGTTAACATTTCTGAATGGAACCCATCTCCCAATTACTTCTCTTTTGCTATGTCCTTTCTTCCCCAACATGAACACTCCTCCATTACCAGGTTTCTTGATTTTTCCTCTTCTATCCTTTCAGTTTTTTTATGTAAAGTTTTCATCTTTAGCTTTATCACACGCTTCTTTCTTTCTTGATTGCATAAAGGGTCCATAATTTTTTATGAAAATGCTAGAAATTTATGTTTATCATATAAAGTTTTAATCTTTAAGTTTATTCTATACTACTTTGGTTCTTGATTGCACAAAGTGTCTGTAGATTTTATATGAAATGCTTATGCATATCATGTAAGCTTTTATCAGGGGTCGTTTGGTGTGAAGGATAAGAATATATAATCCTGCGATAAAAAAAATAGTCTTGGGATAAAATTTTGGTGTCTTGTTTGGTTGACATGTTTGGGATAACTTATTCCACCATTAATACCATAGTGATGGGATAAGTCATCCCTTATACAGGGTGGGATAAGTTATTCCAGGATAACTAATCCCAAGATAATTAATCTTGGGATAACTAGTTCCCAACCAAACGACCCACAAATACCACTTGGTTCTTGATTGCAAAAAGTTTCCAAGGGTCTTATGTTTTATTTGAAGTGCTAAATTGATGTACAACAACAATATACTCAGTGTAATCCCACTTTACACTGAGTGGTATCTAGGGAGGCTAGAGTGTAAGTAGACCTTACATCTACCTCTGTGGTAGAGAGGTTGTTTCCGATAGACCCTCGGCTCAAGACAAAAACAGTTTAGAAAAAGATGTAATGGAAGTACAAGAGACGATAGAAAATAACAAAAACAATAGATAGTAGTAGAATAGTAACACAACAATAATCCTATAATCGAACTACAATTGATGCATTTCAAGTAAAATGATTTTTAATTTTTTCTGTACGTTTTCCTTCTTGATTGCATAAAGCTGTCTATGGAAGTAAATTGTGAGTTTATACTTTGTTATACTTGCCTTAATTTTGAATTGTGAATATGCACTCTATATTTCAAGTAAAGTTTTCATCTTTAGGTGTATTCTAGAATTCTTTAATTCTCTATTGTTAAAAAGTGTCTACCATTACTTGCTTAAGTATATATGGGTGTTTAAAGAAGTTTGTTGTGGAATTTGGCTATCAAGATTACATTTGTAAAAAGTTGAGCAGATTTGTCACTCATTGACTAGGTTCTTTAAAATGGAAGATCGAAAACGAGCTCTTGTGAGCAGATTGTTGCAGTATGCACTGGTACATCAAGTCTTGGGGATCCCATATAACAAAATTGTCATCAGGCGCACTGCTGAGGGGAAACCATACCTGGTATATTTAGAATGTGGTTGGGTACAGTGCTGAACATGCACTTACTTTTGGTTCTCATTTGTTGTTGTATTTATGTTTTGATGTTTGCTTATAAAGGTATCTTAATAGTGTGTGTTTTATTATTAACTAACTGGACACTCGCATTCTTCCACGTGTTCCTGTAGAGTTGAAAACTAGAGGTGGAAAAATGACTCGTCCTTGGCTGGAATTTCTCTATGAAGATAGGAATTATTTGCAGTATCCTTATACTATAAATGAAGACAAATTCTTGGTATATGACATGAAAAACATGTTCAACCCTTTTTCCGGGTAGTATATACAAAATTCCTGCTGTGCTCAATTGATGAATTAGTTTCTCACCTGTGTCAAACATATACTTTCCGTAATAAGTTCTCTCTCTCTTTGTTTTGGTCCCGCTTCATTAGCCATGAAGAAAGTTGTCTCTTCGCCAAGTCACGCTCTTCTCTCTTATTTGAACACCACTTATTTATCAGTGAGGAAGTAATCAAGTGATGAATATTGGGCAAAAGAATTTAGTATGTACTGGTTTGTTCTTGTAGATCTTTTCCCCCTTGTATTAGCGGATGCAGCTGTCCTTTCCCATATGCTAATAAACCAACTTATCCAAAGTAGACTCCGTAAAATCCATGAAGATTAGACAATTCCAACTTTCAAGAACTTACACCTGTTATTTTGATCATATCATATATGGTTCACCAGCATTTACATAACTCGTCTTCGGAAAATTCTCCCAATTACTGGTACTTTCTCATATTTTTCATGTTTACATCATTGATAAAGATTCAGAATCACCTATTCTGATTCAGCTGAAAAGATTTCTCATTATATATGTTTGAAATTATATTCTTGATGCCAGAGTAACATTGATTGTTTAATTTGAGTATGTTCTTCATGCTACCTGCTTTGCTGTTGGTTGCAGTCGATATCTTCACATTTGAAATATCGTTAATCCCATCCTCTTCTAGGAATGTGACAAACCGAACTTGGAGTTGCCAAATTTTAACTTCAATGCATCACATCATGGTGATTTTGTGGCTATTGCTTCTGAACCAATATGCCTTGTGGGATTGGATGTTGTTTCTCAAACCATCCCTGAGAAAGAATCAGTGGAAGAATTCATTCAGAGCTTCTCATCATACTTCTCAAGGCTGGAATGGTTTAATATAATCAATGCTGGCTCTTCTCGTCAGATTTTGAGTGAGTTTTATAGGTACCTATCTATATATAGATCTTATTTAATGCAAATGTAAACGCCACTACTGAAAGCATTTTATTCTTGATTAACCTCAAACTCGTACAACTATGTGATTTTCAAAGCGTTCTTCCATGTTTGAGTTAGAGATCACAGAGAGAGTACTATGTATAACTTGTTTTCTCTTCCATTACTCATTAGAGTTTGGTGTCTCATTTATGGATAAGCCTTGGCTGAATAGATATTCTTTGTTAGAGCATTATTGACAAGTTACAGAAAGAGAACTTCTCTAAAAGATCTGCTCTTTTATCCAAGAACTTATTAGTCTCTTTGGTTGGAAATAGTTCCCTTGGATAAAGTTGAGCTCAGATGGCTAATGATTAAGTTAAATGAACCGTCATACCTCATTTAGAGAAAGAAAATCAACCTTTGTACTGCTGAGTTCTGGGAACGACCATATATAGGTCATTCAAACTGCTCAACAATCATTTTCCTTAGGAAAATATGACAAGTTGGTTTCTAACATTTTATGATGCGTGGCATAGTGTGATATTAGCTTCTGCTGTTACCAACTCATCCCCTGCTTATTTGCTTGTTAAATATGTTTTACTGGAAAAGAAGGTGAAAAAATGCAACTCACTCGTACTTCCTTCAACAACTCCATGGGAATGATCTCTTTGAGGAGACTAAAACTGTAAAAGTTGTAGGCAAGTTATAACTTCTAAAGCATCTCCGTCACTTGTTTGTAAGTCGTAACAGTCATACTGAGATTTGGTCTAGCTACTAGCAGCTAGCAACAATTGCCTTGACCAACCACCTTTTCTTTACTGCAATAGTATTGCCATTTGTTCTACGTTCATAGTTTCAAATTGGATGTTACAATTTCTACGTCTAGCCTCGCCAAATTAATCTCTACTTTCCTGAAATGAGTATGTCTTCAACCTTCATGAGGATTCCAAATTTATCCTTCCAGCATCGACATGAATCAAAGAGTAATCTATCACATCACTTGTCGGAAAAAGGTTCATACTTCACAACCAACTTAACAAACTAGTAGAGTTGAATTTGAAGGGAGTAGAGAATTAGATATTAGGAACATCTTTTTTTTTTGGTGATTAGTTGAATGACAGGTTTTGTCGCCCAACAAACAAAATTCATGCTAAATGATAGAAAGATTACACTGACAGATCTGACAACTTATGCAGGTATTGGAGTGTAAAGGAAGCATTTGTCAAAGCCATTGGTGCTGGTGTGGGTCACAAATTGGACACCATCGAATTTCATCACAAAAACTGGGAAAACATAGTTGTCAAGGTTGATGGCAAAGAACTAGAAGATTGGAGATTTTGGCTTCTTGAATTGGAGAAAGATCACGTGGTTAGTTCTCCAATAGTGCTAATTCTTGTCTAGTTTCCCTTTTAACTGTTAGTGATGCTTGTTCCAAAAGGAGAGTAGACAATAAAGAACCGTTTAAGTACACGTTTTGAATCTCTGATGCTATATCAACTAGAAGCTTACATTTAATCAACAACCCTTCTTTCATAAACTAGGAATTTAGTTGTTTAACTTGTGAACGCGCGTTAATTACTTCCATTCCATCATGGATGTCACAACATGCACTCCTTGTCTCTCTTAGAACCTAACTTTTAATTACCCGAAAAGAGCATATCTTCCAAAAACTATATAATCGCGAAGCTGAAGGTGGTTAAACTGGAATGCAACTTGTAGGAGTTCATACAAAGTAAAGCGCAATATCCCTTCTTCCATGTCAACAAACTCGTGCTACAAAGCACAATCTCCTTCTTTGAAGCTGCTCATTTGAATTTTGAACTGCACATGCTAGAGAACGATAGGGAACTAACACTCGACATTGTTGAATTTTTAAGTTTCATATTATTCTGGCAAGCTGTCCGGATAGCAAACGGAGTAGTTACCTTAGTTGCATGGATAGTAGAACCATTTTTCAATTGTATGATTTTTGCAATACGACTGTCGACTGACTATTCTGTAATGTTGCAGGCATCAATAGCTAGGGGTCACCCTATGTATGCCACCAGCAGTTACAAGACAACGTTGAATCGGACACAGTTCAATGACGAGGAATACAATTTAGGACTTCATCTTCCTAATGCAAGATTCATTTTCCAGAAGGTAGAAGACCTTTTTCCCTCCAATGGAGCAGGTAGAGTACCACCATGTTGATCACAAAATTGTGTCTGTGTTGAAGGATTAAGAAGAGGTCAAAGAAGCTATTGTATTGTACCAAGTACTAGAGATTTTCTCCGAAAGACATGATCCAATTAAAAGACGAGAGCTACTCAAACTTCTAAGCTAGGAGCGGACCTAGCTTAGAAGTTGTGAATTCACATGAATCCAATAACTTTTGCCAATTCCGAAGTTGAGGAGTTCGCGCACTTTATTACGATTTCTTGTACTTGGTTTATTCATACATTAGAGAGAAAATCATATCAAGAATCATCTTGAGCTCAAACATTTAAATGATAACTAGAAAATCATATTTTTGTTTGGTTTAGGTATTTCATCTAGTAGATTGGTATTTTTTTTGTCCCAATTTATACGATAATTTTGCTTCTTTTCGTCTATTTTAAAAAATAACATTAGTTTTCAATAATGAGAAATAATTTAATTTTAAAATTTCACCCTTAATCTCAATGAAACAATTTATAGTCATAAAAATAGCCAAAGAGAATTTTAGACATAAATTTAACAAGTCTTACTATATTTTCTCTTAAATTTTGTGTCAAGTCAAACGGTTGTCAAATAAATTTGCATGGAGGGAGTACTAGGTATGTCCTGAAATATGTACCACTTTAGCAAAAATCACGTCCATTAAAAAATCAATAAATAATACTCCCTCCGTTTCATTTTATGTTGCACCATTTGACTTGACACGATGTTTAAGAAAAAAAGAAAGAATTTTGATGTTTGCGGTGTAGAAACAATCTTTAGGTATATGTTTGGTTGTAAATCATTTCATTAACAGCAAAAGGAGAACTTTAAAATTAAATTGTTTCTAGTATTAGTAAGATGATATTCTTTTTTGACGAATTAAAAAAAAGGATGTCACATGAAATGGGACAGAGGAGTATATAATTTGAATGCTTCTTAAGAAATGACCACTAGTATTAAGAAAATGAAATATAAGGTATAGTTGAAAAATATACAATTTTTAAGATAATTTTTTTACAAAAAAATAAAAAAAATAAAAAATGTCACTTATTTTGTAACAAGAATATAAGTTATGTCGCCTGGTCATTCACATCTGAACCAAAACCTATTTCTCTGCACATTCGTATTCCTCAAAATCTTGAATAACTTTGTAAGCAGGATGATATTCTTCTTTAACGAATTAAAAAAAAGGATGTCACATGAAATGGAACAGAGGAGTATATAATTTGAATGTTTCTTGAGAAATGACCACTAGTATTAAGAAAATGAAATATAAGGTATAGTTGAAAAATATACAATTTTTAAGATAATTATTTTACAAAAAAAAAATTAATAATAAAAAATATCACTTATTTTGTAATAGGAATATAAGTTATGCCGCATGGTCGTTCACATCCGAACCAAAAACTTATTTCTCTGCACATTCGTATTCCTCAAAATCTTGAATAACTTTGTAAGTAGGATGATATTCTTCTTTAACGAATTAAAAAAAAGGATGTCACATGAAATGGGACAGAGGAGTATATAATTTGCATGTTTCTTAAGATATGACCACTAGTATTAAGAAAATGAAATATAAGGTATAGTTGAAAAATATACAATTTTAAGATAATTATTTTACAAAAAAATAAAAATAAAAATATCACTTATTTTGTAACAGGAATATAAGCTATGCTGCCTGGTCATTCACATCCGAACCAAAACCTATTTCTCTGCACATTCGTATTCCTAAAATTTTTGAAGAATTTTGTAAGTAAGATGATATTCCTCTTTAACGAATTAAAAAAAAAAAAAGATGTCACATGAAATGGGACAGAGAAATATATAATTTGAATTTTTCTTAAGAAATGACCACTAGTATTAAGAAAATGAAATATAAGGTATAGTTGAAAATATACAATTTTTGAGATAATTTTATTACAAAAATAAATAAATAAAAAATATCACTTATTTTGTAACAAGAATATAAGTTGTGCCGCATGGTCGTTCACATCCGAACCAAAACTTATTTCTCTTCACATTCGTATTCCTCAGAATCTTGAATAACTTTGTAAGTAAGATGATATTCTTCTTTAACGAATTCAAAAAAAGGATGTCGCATGAAATGGGACAGAGGAGTATATAATTTGAATGTTTCTTAACAAATGACCACTAGTATTAAGAAAATGAAATTTAAGGTATAGTTGAAAAATATACAACTTTTAAGATAATTATTTTACAAAAAAAATAAAAAATAAATATCACTTATTTTGTAACAAGAATATAAGTTATGCCGCCTGGTCGTTCACATCCGAACCAAAACCTATTTCTTTGCACATTCGTATTCCTCAAAATATTGAAGAACTTTGTAAGTAAGATGATATTTTTCTTTAATGAATTAAAAAAAAAATGTCACATAAAACGGGACAGAGGAGTATATAATTTGAATGTTTCTTAAGAAATGTCCACTAGTATTAAGAAAATGAAATATAAGGTATAGTCGAAAAATAGACAATTTTTAAGATATATTTTTTTACAAAAAAAAATAAAAAAATATCACTTATTTTGGAACAGGAATATAAGAAAAAATATAGTAAGACTTTTGATATTTGCGGTCTAGAAACAATCTTTAGGTCCAAAATTTAAGAGAAAATATAGTAAGACTTGTGAAATTTATGTCTAAAATTCTCTTTGGATATTTTTATGACTATAAATTGTTTCATTGAGAATAAAGGTGAAATTTTAAAATTAAATTATTTCTCATTATTAAAAGATAATGTTATTTTTTAAAATAGACTTAAAGAAGCAAAATTATCGTATAAATTGGGACAAAAAAAATACCAATCTACTAGACGAAATACCTAAACCAAACAAAAATATGATTTTCTAGATATCATTTAAATGTTTGAGCTCAAGATGATTCTTGATTTGCTTTTCTCTCTAATGTATGAATAAACCAAGTACAAGAAATCGTAATAAGGTGTGCGAACTCCTCAACTTTGGATTTGGCAAAAGTTACTGGATTCATGTGAATTCACAACTTCTAAGCTAGGTTCGCTCCTAGCTTAGAAGTTTGAGTAGCTCTCGTCTTTTAATTGGATCATGTCTTTCGGAGAAAATCTCTAGCACTTGGTACAATACAATAGCTTCTTTGACCTCTTCTTAATCCTTCAACACAGACACAACTTTGTGATCAACATGGTGGTACTCTACCTGCTCCATTGGAGGGAAAAAGGTCTTCTACCTTCTGGAAAATGAATCTTGCATTAGGAAGATGAAGTCCTAAATTGTATTCCTCGTCATTGAACTTTGTCCGATTCAACGTTGTCTTGTAACTGCTGGTGGCATACATAGGGTGACCCCTAGCTATTGATGCCTGCAACATTACAGAATAGTCGGTCATATTGCAAAAATCATACAACTGAAAAAAGGTTCTACTATCCGTGCAACTAAGGTAGCTACTCCGTTTGCTATCTGGACAGCTTGCCAGAATAACATGAAACTTAAATATTCAACAATGTCGAGTGTTAGTTCCCTATCGTTCTCTAGCATGTGCAGTTCAAAATTCAAATGAGCAGCTTCAAAGAGGAGATTGTGCTTCGTAGCACGAGTTTGTTGACATGGAAGAAGGGATATTGCGCTTTACTTTGTATGAACTCCTACAAGTTGCATTCCAGTTTAACCACCTTCAGCTTCACGATTATATAGTTTTTGGAAGATATGCTCTTTTTGGCTCAATGACTAACTCATAAAATTCTGTCACAAGTTTCAGGTAATTAAAAGTAAGGTTCTAAGAGAGACAAGGAATGCATGTTGTGACATCCATGATAGAATGGAAGTAATTAACGCGCGTTCACAAGTTAAACAACTAAATTCCTAGTTTATGAAAGAGGGGTTGTTGATTATATATATGTAAGCTTCTAGTTGATATAGCATCACAGATTCAACATGTGTACTTAAACGGTTCTTTATTGTTTACTCTCCTTTTGGAACAAGCATCACTAACAGTTAAAAGGGAAACTAGATGAGAATTAGCACTATTGAAGAACTAACCACGTGATCTTTCTCCAATTCAAGAAGCCAAAATCTCCAATCTTTTAGTTCTTTGCCATCAACCTTGACAACTATGTTTTCCCAGTTTTTGTGATGAAATTCGATGGTGTCCAATTTGTAACCCACACCATCACCAATGGCTTTGACAAATGCTTCCTTTACACTCCAATATCTGCATAAGTTGTCAGATCTGTCAGTGTAATCTTTCTATCATTTAGCATGAATTTTGTTTGTCGGGTGACAAAACCTGTCATTCAACTAATCACCAAAAAAAGATGTTCCTAATATCTAATTCTCTACTCCCTCTACATCAAATTCAACTCTACTAGTTTGTTGAGTTGGTTGCGAAGTATGAACCTTTTTCTGACAAGTGATGTGATGGATTACTCTTTGATTCATAGAACCCTCATGAAAGTTGAAAATGTGACATACTCATTTCAGGAAAGTAGAGATTAATTTGGCAAGGCTAGAAGTAGAAATTGTAACATCCAATTTGAAACTATGAATGTATAACAAATGGTAATACTATTGCAGTAAAGAAAAGGTCGTTGGTCAAGGTAATTGTTGCTAGCTGCTAGTAGCTAGACCAAATCACAGTATGACTGTTACGACTTACAAACAAGTGACGGAGATGCCTTGGAAGTTATTACTTGCCTACAACTTTTATAGTTTTAGTCTCCTCAAAGAGATCGTTCCCAAGGAGTTGTTGAAGGAAGTACGAGTGAGTTGCATTTTTTCACCTTATTTTCCAGTAAAACATATTTAACAAGCAAATAAGCAGGGGATGAGTTGGTAACAGCAGAAGCTAATATCACACTATGCCGCGTATCATAAAATGGTAGAAACAAATTTGTCATCTTTTCATAAGGAAAATGATTGTTGAGCAGTTTGAATGACCTATATATATTGTCGTTCCCAGAACTCAGCAGTACAAAGGTTGATTTTCTTTCTCTAAATGAGGTATGACGGTTCATTTAACTTAATCATTAGCCATCTGAGCTCAACTTTATCCAAGGGAACTATTTCCAACCAAAGAGACTAATAAGTTCTTGGATAAAAGAGCAGATCTTTTAGAGAAGTTCTCTTTATGTAACTTGTCAATAATGTTCTAACAAAGAATATCTGTTCAGCCAAGGCTTATCCATAAATGAGACACCAAACTCTAATGAGTAATGGAAGAGAAAACAAGTTATACATAGTACTCTCTCTGTGATCTCTAATTCGAACATGGAAGAACACTTTGAAAATCATATAGTTGTACGAGTTTGAGGTTAATCAAGAATAAAATGCTTTCAGTAGTGGCATTTACATTTGCATTAAATAAGATCTATAAATAGAGAGGTACCTATAAAACTCACTCAAAATCTGATGAGAAGAGCCAGCATTGATTATATTAAACCATTCCAGTCTTGAGAAGTATGATGAGAAGCTCTGAATGAATTCTTCCACTGATTCTTTCTCAGGGATGGTTTGAGAAACAACATCCAATCCCACAAGGCATATTGGTTCAGAAGCAATAGCCACAAAATCACCATGATGTGATGCATTGAAGTTAAAATTTGGCAACTCCAACTTCAGTTTGTCACATTCCTAGAAGAGGATAGGATTAACGATATTGCAAATGTGAAGATATCGACTGCAATCAACAGAAAAGCAGGTAGCATGAAGAACATACTCAAATTAAACAATCAATGTTACTCTGGCATCAAGAATGTAATTTCAAACATATATAATGAGAATCTTTTCAGCTGAATCAGAATATGTGATTCTGAAACTGAATCTTTATCGATGATGTAAACATGAAAAATATGAGAAAGCATCAGTAATTGGGAGAA
>JAJOOD010023869.1:0-20230 GCA_029582525.1 Solanum tacnaense | reverse complement strand
GTCGCCACAAATTCCCAAAATATTGCCACTAAAGGTTATGAGTGATTTTTAGTGGCGACTAAGGCTCCAACAACCATTCGCTAGTAAAACCTATTTTTTCAACAAAAAAATATGATAATTAATTTTTGATTGCAACCTAATTTTCTAAAATAAATAACTTGCAATATCAATATTAAAAACATACAATATTATTACGAAAAATCATCAAAATTACTTCTCGATCTCCTACTATATAATGCATCATTGTACATTTTATACATTTACATATGACATAAAAATAAAACATATTGTGTCTTCAAACTCCTACTTAATCGATATCATTTTTTATATTTTAAAAACAATGAAGAAAAAAAATACAAAATTATAATTTAATGTTAAAAACTTTTAGCGACGGTTTTCTGGCCTTTTGTGGCAATTGTTGTTGCCGCTAAAAGTCTAGTTCTTTGTAGTGAATCCTAGTTGGCAACGCTAGGTGGAAGGATTAGTCCCACGTGGCTTGCCACGTCAATAAAAATTTGGGGTGTTAACTCTTGAGGGTATTTGTGGTCTTTTAGGATAACAGCAGGGGCATTTTTGATCCCAAAATGTAATGAAGGGTATAAGTGGTCTATTTCACATAGTTCAGGGGCAATTTTGACCCTTTTCCGTTAAATAATTAATATGGACTTCACAAATTAACTAAGTCTCATTTTTATTATTTTCAAACCCACCGTCCATTTCATTTTACGGCCCAAACGTTAACTCACGTCACGTATTCAATGACGTGACATTTCAGTCAAATTCAAAGCCAACAAAATGATGCCATGTGTTCAAATTTTGTGGCAACTCTTAGTCAAAACAAGAAAGAATCAAAAGTTGCCAAGTGTTCAAAATAACGTGTCTTGGCCCATTACAAGCAAATTTTTTATTGTATATATAGAGATACACCCATGATAAAATGGCATTCCTTTTTTAGAAGAAGAATGAGACAGAGCACTCAAAACTTGAGTTATCTTTCCAACTCTCTCAGTTTAAGATTCATCATTGCTTCTTGTTTACAATTTGATAACATTTTTCCTCAATGAAAATTGCATGAGTCTTTTCTTGCAAGTAAGTTTAGTTTCTTAATTATTAGTTTCTAAGAGATCTAACTATATATGGTTACTTTCATATATTTTCCTGTCGATAAAAGATAAGGTGGTGATTGTTATGGATCCAACAAGACAGGTAAGTCTAGCCTTTCCAAAGATCTAGTTGATTCATTTTTAGTATAAGTTGTGAATAATTGACAAGTACAAACTTCAATGCAGGTGTCCGATACAGATGCAGATCTAGAGGTCAGATTCTTAATAATCTAAATTTAAAGATTTGGGATACAGATTCAGGTGCGGAGTCTGGTGAAGGTGTTCTAGTACGGATGCAGGTACTGGTGGTGATTGTTATGGATCCAACTGGACATGCAAGTCTAGCCTTTCCATAGATCTAGCCGATTCATTTTCTATAAAAGTCTTGAATAGTTGACAAATACAATCTAAGTTGCTCAGACTCTGGTGCGGGTGTCCGATGCAAATGCAGGTTTAGAGGTCGGATCCTTAATGACCTTTACTTAAAGATTTGGGTGTATGGATCCATGTACGAACTCTGGTGCGGGTGTCCAAGTATGGATACATGTACGGTGGTGATTGTTATGGATCCAACTAGATAAGTAAGTCTAGCCTTTCCATAGATCTAGTCGATTCATTTTCAGTAGAGGTTGTGAGTAATTGACAAATACAAACTAAGTTGCTCGGACTCCGGTGCGGGTGTCCGATACAGGTTCGGATCTAGAGATCGGATCCTTTCTAAAGTTGAGGTACCTTCTGATCTTTCTTAGTTAAGCCTATGGTCTCAGTTATTAGATCCGCAATTTACAATTATAGTGTTACTTTTTCATGTTAATTTTTTGTTTGTTTTTTCCCCTTTTAAAGTATAACTAGTTTTTGAATACGTGCGTTGCGTGTGTATCCCATATCTATGAATAAGTTTTTAAAAATCGCATAAATATTATGTGTATTAAAATTGTGTTAAAGCTGCAACTTGAAGTATTTTATTGTTTGAAGGCCATATGTGGAGTTGTGCATTCACTTAGCAAAAGCAAAACATTTTTACTTATGCACTTTAATACAATAACCGAAGATGAAGAAAAATGGAAACAAAATTGACGTTACCATATTTAGGTATTGAACCAAACTGTCGACCTCATAGGCGGACCCACCCCTCTAGTTGGGGTGCACGAAAAAAATCATGTATATATATGTATATATATCTTGAAAAACTGACAGAAATTAGGATATAATTAACTGTGAACCCATGAAAAGCATTGGAGTGTCATTGTGCTACTAATACAAGCTAGAGGATCCACCTTGGCGCACCCAAAGTCTTCAAATTCTGGATTTGCCTCTTGACTCGACCTTACATTCCAAATTGCTCAATATAATCTTTAGAAACTCGGAGCTTAAGAAAGGCTCGTTGAAATGTAGAGCTTGTAAATCTTACTATGTTAGAGCTCTTCTTTGACATTGCTATTATCCACGATAAAGTTTTTGTAGCAATGAATATTTAGAGCCATATGCTAATGGTGTACTTTTCATCTTCCTTGCATGCACATATGAAGGGTCCATAATCCACTCTTTTCCTCTAACTCCTCAACGTAATCCTTTTTTTTTTGCCTATAAATCTGAGAACTTTCTCTATTCCTCATTTTTTTTAATTTCCTCTTTTCATCTCCTTCACTATTAACCACAAAATCAGAGACATTTGTCTTCAAAATAGGGGATCCACTCGAACTATGATTTCTCGGGCTATGACCTGCCTCGGGTGTAGTACCCATATCGATGGAATCGTGATGTAATTCCGGCCAGGACTTGAAAACCCGGGTCTTGATCAGCTGACTCCCGGATTGACCGAATCCATTCAGGTTTGGGTCAATTTGACCTGATTTTGAAACACTGAAAGATCTTGGGTTGAGAATGGTGGCAGCATCAGCATCCGCCGGTGTGAAGATGTCATCCATGGTTAAGTCGATATCGAGGTCAAGGTCAAGGTCGATGGATGATGTGAGTTCTGTTGGATAAAATGATAACCACACCCAGGATAATGTCCAAACTAAATAGCAATAAGAAGAGAGTAACAATGACACCAAATATTAAAATGGGGTAAATATGATACCCGAATAAGTAATACAATAATATTGATGAAAAACTTGGTAGTGTCAAAAGACTACTACACAACACTCTTTTATTTCTTACAACTCACAATTATATTACTTCCACACTATTTTCTCACAAACTAAGAAGTAGTTTGTGGATTACTCTCTCTACTCTCTATTGCTTCTCTATTTTTTGGTGTGTCTTCAAGTGTTCAATACTCTATTTATAGAGTTTTGAACCTCTTGATTACATCATTAGTGATATAAATGTGGTAGTCAATTTTCACAAAGTTTGGTTGCCAAACTCTACCAAAACTATACCAAACTTTGACTACTAACTTCCACAAATGTGGCTACCAACCTTCACATTTGTGGCTTGCCAACTTTCACATTTGTGGCAAGTAATTTCAACAAATGTGGCTGCCAAGATTTTATTCCCACAAATCTCTCCCTTAATTTTGATTTTTCTTCTTTATTCTAAGGCTTGATCTCAATCTCTGAAAATCTTCAAACTTGAGAGACTTTGTAAAGATGTCTGCAACTTGATCATGAGATTTCACATACTTGAGCTCTACCTCTTTCTTGGGAATGCATTCTCGGATAAAGTGATACCTTGTGTCTATGTGCTTGCTCCGATCATGATACACTGGATTCTTTGGAAGTGCTTGCGCTGATTTGTTATCAACACAAATCATTGTGGCTTCAATTTGTGGCAAATTGAGTTCCTTCCACAATCTCCTCAACCATATAGCATGACATGTACATGATGTCGCTGCCAAGTATTCAGCTTCACAAGTCGAGAGAGTAACAATTGATTGTTTCTTTGAACTCCAAGAAATAACACAATCACCTTTTAGGTAACGTAGAATTCTTTTAGCGGCCTTCAAGTGTGTGGAGGTAGGAGCTTCCATGAAGTGACTTACTGTTCCAACCGCAAAGAGTATATCTAGTCTTGTACATGTGCAGTACCTTAGACTTCCTACGAGACTTTTGAACAGAGTGGAGTCCACCTTTTCTCCATCATCAAACTTATGACAATTTTGTTCTAGTTTCCATTGGGGTGTTCACAGGGTTGCAATCAAACATGTTGAACTTTTTTAAAATCTCCTTTGTATAACTTTCTTGAGATATAAAGATGCCTTCCTCCGTTTGCTTCACTTCTAGGCCCAAGTAATATGACATGAGCCCTATGTCCATTATCTCAAACTCAAAGGACATAACTTTCTTGAAAGCTTCAAATAAAACTGGGTTGTTACCCGTTAGAATCAGATCATCAACATAAATACAAACAAGCAGAATATCTCCATTAGTATGAACTTTAATGTAAAGAGCATATTCATGGAGACAACGAGTAAACCCATAGTCTTGAAAGTATTTGTCAATGCGACTATTCCAAGCTCGTGGAGCTTGCCTCAACCCATATAAGGCTTTCTTTAACCTCAACACCTTATCTTCATGATTTTTAACCATAAAGCCCAATGATTGCTCAACATAAACTTCTTCTTCAAGATATCCATTCAAGAATGTCGATTTGACATCTAGTTGATGGATTTTCCACTTCATTTGTGCCGCTAAAGAGATCAATAGACGGATCGTCTCCATGCGGGCAACATGCGCATAGACTTCCTCGTAGTCGATGCCATGCCTTTGTTTGTAGCCTTTAGCCACAAGTCTTTCTTTGTATCTCTCTACCTCTCTGTTAGTGTTTTTCTTCATCTTGTGTATCCATTTGACTCCAATTGCTCGATGATCCTTGGGAAGAGTCATTAACTCCCAAGTGTTGTTCTTCTCTATTGAATGGATCTCCTCCTCAATGGCTTGTCTCCACCTTTTGTCAGTAACATCTTCATCAAAATTCATTGGTTCACTATCAGCAAGGAGACAACACAAAAAATCAAAATTAGTAATTTCTTCTGTGTCATCATAAAGTTCTTGGATGCTCCTCATCCTATGTGGTCTTGCACTTGAACTCTCTTGAGTAGACGAAGATGCAACATTTGCTAGTGAATGAGGTGGGGTTGCATCCTGTGCAGGTGTCATGGTCTCATGTTCTTCTTCATCTCCAAAGTATGGAAGAAAATCATATGTTCTTTATTCTAGAGCCTCCAAATTCCATAATGCTTCTTCATCAAATTCAGTATCACGACTCACCACCACCTTGTTATTGCTTGGGTTGTACAATTTGTAGCCTTTTGAACTCACATCATAGCCAACAAACACATACTTGACACTACGATCGTCAAGTTTAGCTCTCCCTTGATGTGGAACATTAGCATATGCTATGCTACTAAAGATTCTCAAGTGTTTAACATTTGGCTTTCTTCCGCTCCATGCTTTTTGAGGCGTTTGATCTCGTACATTTTTATTGGAGACCTGTTACTTAAATAAACTGCACGAGAAACAACCTCGGTCCAAAATTCTTTTAGTAGATGTTTAGCTTTCAACATACATCTAGCCATATTACGAATTGTTCTATTCTTTCTTTCTGCAACTCCATTTTGTTGTGGAGAGTAAGGTACCGTTAGAGGGCGACAAATTCCATGAGATTGACAAAAGTCATTAAATTCTTTTGAAGTGAATTCGTTTCTTCTATCGGACCTTAATGCTTTTATTTCATAGCCACTTTCTTTTTCTACAAGTGCTTTGAAATTTTTAAAGGCAACAAAAACTTTAGATTTTTGCTTCAAGAAGTATACCCAAGTCTTTCTACTGAAATCATCAATAAAGAGCAAGAAGTATTTTCTTTTACCTAAAGAAGGTGGATCGATTGGACCACACACATCAGTGTGTACAAGTTGAAGTGGCTTACTTGTTCTTGATGTAGTCTCCTTTAGAAAACTCCTCCTTGCATGTTTTCCAAGAAGACAAGCTTCACACAATTGATTTGGATGGTTGATTGACGGTATCACATCAACCATGTTCTTGTCTCCCATTGATTTGAGCACTTCAAAGTTCAAGTGCCCAAATCTGATATGCCAACACCATGAGTCATCTTGCACATTGGCTTTCAAACACTTTGCATCGATGGTTTTAAGATTCAAAGGGAACAACCTATTCTTTTCCATATGAACTTTAGCAATTAAGTTGTTACTTGAATCTCTAAGCCAAAGATGCATATTTTTCATATTAATATCATATCCTTTTTCAAGAAGTTGACCCAAACTCAAAATATTACTTTTCAATTTTGGCACATAATAAACATTGTTAATCAATTTATGGCCACCATCTTTACAGGATATCAGAATCGTTCCTATCCCTTCAATTTGGATCTTTGAGGTATCTCCAAAAGACACATTACCTTTCACCGTCTTCTTTATATCCAGAGCTTATCTCTGTGGCCACACATATGATTGCTTGCTCCATTGTCAAGATACCATAAACTGCAATCATCTGTATCTTCTTCTTTGAGTGCTAATAACAATGTTGACTCATCTTCGTCTTTGTTGTTGTCAACAAGATTAACTGTCTCTTCAACATTACTACGACATTCCCAGGAGTAATGTCCAATTTTATGAAAGTTATAACACTCAATTTTAGATTTGTCATACCTCATTTCATTTGTATCTTGGTAAGCTCCACGTCCTCTACCTCCTCGTTGACCACGGTCACGACCTTTGAATGACTGGTGACTTTTATCTTCATTTTGAAATAATTGGCATAACTTCTTCCTCTTCCACGGCCTCCATGACCTCCACGGCCTCGCCATTGTCCATTTACTTTGTAACTTTTCTCACCTTCAAATCCTTTGAAGGATGCTTGAGTTTTAAGAAGTTGCTCTAGTGGCTCTTTTTTTCTCCTTTTCATTTTCTCTTCGTGGGTTAGTAAAGAACCTTCACCGTCATAGAGTCTATATCTTTAGACTCCTCAATAGTAATCAAATTTAGGTGTTAAAGAATGAATGATCTTTTCTACCACATGCACATCATCTACTTCCTCCCCATATCTTCTTAGTTGATTTACAATAGCCATCAGTCTTGAAGAGAAATCCGAAATAGATTCGGATTCTTTCATTTTTAAAACTTCAAAGTCAGCCCTTAGAGTTTGAAGTTTTATCTTCTTTACTTTATCAACTCCTTGGAGAGAATTTTGTAAAATCTCCCAAGCTTCTTTTGAGGTGGTTGCATCAGCCACCTTCTCAAACATTGATGGATAAGAGTGAGGGCCTGTTGATCTTTCTTTCTTGTTTTTAATAAGACCTTCTTTTCATTTGAGGACAAAGTTTCCTCATTAGTGGGTTTTGTATACCCTTTGTCTACAATATCCCAAACATCTTGAGAGCCAAGAATGGCATTCATGTAGACACTATTTTTCATAATTTTCTCTTGTGAGACGGGGTTACTGAAAGGACAACAGACTATTATTTGCCATGGCTCTAATACCACTTTGTTGGACAAAATGATAATCACACCCAAGATAATGTCCAAACTAAATAGCAATAAGAAAAGAGTAACAACAACACCAAATATTAAAATGGAGTAAATATGATACCCGAATAAGTAATACAATAATATTGATGTAAAAACTTGGTAGTGTCAAAAGACTACTACACAACACTCTTTTATTTCTTACAACTCACAATTATATTACTTCCACAATATTTTCTCACAAACTAAGAAGTAGTTTGTGGATTACCCTCTCTCCTCTCTATTGCTTCTCTATTTTTTGGTGTGTCTTCAAGTGTTCAATTACTACTATATTTATAGAGTTTTGAACCTCTTGATTATATCATTAGTGACATAAATGTGATAGTCAATTTCCACAAAGTTTGGTTGCCAAACTCTACCAAAACTCTACCAAACTTTGACTACCAACTTCCACAAATGTGGCTACCAACCTTCACATTTGTGGCTTGCCAACTTTCACATTTGTGGCAAGTAATTTCAACAAATGTGGCTGCCGAATTAGTTGTTGACAAGATTTTTTCCCCACAAGTTCGCCATCATACCAGTGAAACTTTCAGGCAATGTATTCAAATGATATATTTAATTACAACAGAAAAGAAAGGGCTTTTATATTAGAATTAAGTAAGTAGAGTCAAATTCAATTACTTTCCAAAGATGCTCGAATGGGTTGTTTGGTTCATGAGATAAAATAAGACATCTCAAGAATAAATTTGACATTATTATTAATCTTAAGATGAATCTATACCTCAAACTTGTTGTTATTAGTATCAAAATTAAGATGAATCTGGATACCTATGGTTGAACCAAACAACTCATTACAGTAAAATAATAAACCCCACTATATATAATAGACCTTAACCCCAGTTAGCCCCAACACAAAGTCCTCTCTTCTATGTTGTAATTAAATATATCATTTGAATACATCGCCTGGAAGTTTCACTGGTAAGATAACGAATTCACATCCTCCATCGTTGAACGACCTCGACCTTGACCTCAACATCGACTTAACCATGGATGACATCTTCCCACCTGCAGATGTTGATGCTGCCGCCATGCTCAACCCAAAATCTCTCAGTTTTTCAAAACCCAGTCAGATTGACCCAAACCCAAATGGATTCGGTTAATTCGGGAGTCAGCTGATCGAAACCTGGGTTTTTAAGTCCTCGATGAAATAAGCACATGGTGGTTATTAGCTGATAAACTGAGATTGTTTTTCCAAAATTCACGACTAGAGATTAAAGCAAGCCAAGATTTTAGTACAAATTTGAATTTCAAGAGGGATTTCACGGGAACCCTCAAAAGGATTTCAGTGATGAGTTCAGATGGCAGGATTTCAGTCAAGTTCTAATCTTTCATTGGAATTGATGGAAATTGAGGTTTTTTTTTGCGATTGGAGGCTTTAGAAGCCGTTTTTGTTGCAGAAATTTTGAGTTGTGAATACCTAATTATACTGATATTATTTTAATTAAGAGAGGTTTTGGTAAGAAGGATGGTTTTGGTAGAGTTATAATTAGTAAAACATTTGGGATTGTTTGTTCATGTACTTTATTTATCGTCATTGTAAAGTATAGCCAAATAGGAAATTGTTTACAAATAAATTTAAAAGGATATACTTCATTTTCAGGCGGAGAAAGTTGAATTCATGAGACGAACACATATCTGCTAGAAAATTGTGCAGTTGTATTTTTTTGAATGTAGTTGTTAAACGCGTGATAAATCATTTATGAGTTGAGAAAATTTATCTATCAACATGTCGTTTAATTCATCTACCTATTCATTTTGATTTGCTAAGATCGCCTTTTCCCTTATAAACATTGCTAAATTTGGATTTTTGTAGTGATAGAAATATTTTTGATATTAAGCTTTCCTCGATATTCGTAAACAATTTCCTGTTTGGCTATACTTTACAATGACGATAAATAAAGTACATGAACAAACAATCCCAAATGTTTTACTAATTATAACTCTACCAAAAACATCCTTCTTACCAAAACCTCCCTTAATTAAAATAATATCAGTATAATTAGGTATTCACAACTTAAAATTTCTGCAACAAAAATGGCTTCTAAAGCCTCCAATCACAGAAAAAGAGCTCAATTTCCATCAAATCCAATGAAAGATTCGAACTTGACTGAAATCCTGCCACCTGAACTCTTCACTGAAATCCTTTTGAGGGTTCCCGTGATATTTCCTCTTGAAATTCAGGTCTGTATCGAAATCTTCGCTTGCTTTAATCTCTAGTCGTGCATTTATCAAAAAAAATCTCGGTTTATCAGCTAATAACCACCATGTGCTTATGTTGGAATATATGCGTCCACTATCAGTCAACGGACCAGGTCCCTTGACTCAGCAAGAACTGTAACTGAATTAAAACGAGAGAAAATAAATGGCACAATGTAAATAGGGCACAATGATTTTACGTGGAAACTTCCTTGCTCAAGAGAGTAAAACCATGACCTGTGGCACATAGTTTTCAATTGTTTTCACTAATCTTCTCAAGCAAAAGTGAAAGATTACAACCACCAAGAGATTAAACACTTAATCCCAACACTAAGTAATACGCCTACTAATTACTGAGCCTAAGAAGATACCACACTACCCACAAAGTCATCCCACCATAGATAACTTAGACTTTAACTAAGCATGTACAACACTGCCCACTAAATCTGCTAGCTCCTAGATGACTTAGAATTTGATTAAGCAGATACAACACTGCCCACTAAATTAGTTAACCTTAACCGACTTAGACTTTAGATGAATAGAACAAAGATCTAATTCCTTTATAACACATGAATAGATTTACAACGTAAGCACATAAAAAACAAAGCTCAAAATACAACAAAGACTCTTCAGCACTCTATCAGGTCCCTTTGTTGAGTTGGGCAGTGTTCTTCCTTGAAGATGACCTTCTTTTCAAGCTTATGAATTTTCAGAGAAAATCCAAGTTTTTGTTTGCCAAATCTTGGGTTTGTATTTGGAGAAGAGACTATTATCAAGATGGACACAAACCCTTGGGACAAGGCCATTGGCTGAAAACATGTTGTTCTCAAAGGTTGTGCACCAACTACATCAGAGTTGGCAGCCTTTTGATAGCTGTCTTTTCGTCATTTTCTTGTACGTAAACTTTCCGGGACCAGGTCCTTTGCTGCGTTCTTTGATGCTCGAGTTCTTGAAAAAGACTTGCTAGCTCTCTCTCTTCTTGAATGAATACTATTGTTTGTTTATTGTTGTATTTATCAGTTACCAAAAAGGGTTTTGACCACCTAAACAAACAACTTCGACCGCCCTTCCTATTGGTGAAGTACGCTGCACATCTCACCAACCAACCTGACAAGACAACTGTAAAGATAGCTTTATAATTGTGCACCACTTTGAATCTGGACGAAAATACTCTGTCAAGGACCGGGTCCTTGCATTTGTGAGGATCATCAAAACACTAGAATATAACATTTTCTCCCTTTTTGATGAAGACACACAAATATTCCTCGTGTTGAGTTTATTCATTCATTTCCCCTTTCATCAGTCCTAATACCAGAAAACCCTTTCCTGGATCTGGTCCCTTGTTAGATCTCTAAGTTTGTTAAATCATCAAAACTTAACATCAGCTCCAAAGTAACATTTTCCTCTTTTTGATGATAACAAACTTATTCACCTTCTTCCCCCTTTCACCAGTTCCCTCTATCAACATGCCTCTTCAGGTAACTGGATTGGTCCCCTTTTTGCATCATTTCCTAAGTTTGTCAAATCATCAAAACTTCACATCAACAACAAAATAGCATTTTCCCCCTTTTGTATGATGACAAAGTTTTTCAACTTCTTCCCCCTATCGACATGACCATGTCCTTTTCAAGTAACACTTCTTCCCCCTATCGGAATGACAATGTCATCATTGATCTCATACCCAAACAAATCTTCCCTTTTGTCATCATAAAAAGAGGTTAAAACAGTAAACCAAGTTGACAGAAATACAGTTCAACCAAATTCATGGCCACTTGGGTAACACTGAGCATGAGTAAAAATGCATAAAGTAATGAGACAAGTCAGTAGAAACAAGACATTTTTCATTCATAAATGAAAGATCAGAAATCAAAGCATTGCAAATATTATTACGAATGAGAACTAGGACAAATCCCACTGAGTTTCAACAGAAGAGGAGGAACAAGGACTAACATGGAAAAGAGGGAGGGGCTTAGGAACGCGGGAATTTAAAGTGTAAGATTAGAAGAGCATTTGCCTCCTTATGATTTCTCAGAAGCCTCTCTTGAAGTTCAACATTCTTCACTCCCCTGGCTTCATGGTAAATCTTCAGGGCTGCCAGTTCTTCTCAACATGGTCCCTCTTATTGTGATTTTCAGAAGCTGAGCCTTCAAACACACTATTTAAGAATCCCTGTTAGCAACAACAACTGTCATAGCTTCCAAAGCAAGCTTGAGTTTCTCATGTTCCACCAACAACTTAGACACATAACACTTGTTCTCTATCTTCCCATCAACACATTCACATTCCAAGTCCTAAGGTACCCATCTCTCATACCATATTTACCATCCTTAGAAGATATGATCTTGTGCATGTATTCCCGCATTATGACAGAAGGATTGGTAAACTCAAACTTACTCAAGGCCTCCGAGATGAATAGGTCAATAACAAAGGGATCATTTCATTAATTTTTTTTTATTTTTTTTTTCATTTTACTTGCTGAACCTAGTCTCTCTTCACGCTCAAAAATTTTCTTTATAAAAATTCTCCTGTAGGAACAAAAGTTTTAAACATTTTAAGTGTTTTTTTAGAGAGGAGAAAAGAGGGTTTTGAAAATTTCAGATTTTTGGAAGGGGATTTGAATTTTCTAGGGAGATGGAAAGAAATATGGAGTATAAGGAGGTGAAAAGGTGTATCATGTGAAAGGAAGTGTCATCTTGGTATTCAATTAATGGCAGATCGATCAGATACCTGAATGACAGACATGTAACAATTGCAACGGTTCTTATGTATAATTCAAAATGCAATGTTAAGAGTGCTAACCTTTGAGAACGGATCGGGTCCTTCTCGGTAGTTTGAATGTGATTGCCTAGATCTGTCCTGACCTCCCCTTTCCTTCATCAAGTCTACCATGTGTGTATACCTAAAAAAGGTATAAGACTGAATTTGCTAAAACATACATAACTGAAAAACAAGGATACCTGCTCCCTTTGCATAGTCATGAGAGGGTTGATTGCTTCTGGCAGTCCAGTTTCAACATCCCCAACTTCAATTTGTTTATCTTGACCAGGTCCCTTGTTAGAGCTTTTGTGAAGATATCAGCAATTTGATCATTGATCTTACAGAAATACAAGCTGATATTTCCTTTCTCAACATGATCCCTCAGAAAGTGATGTCTCACAACAATATGCGTAGTCCTTTTATGGTGGATTGAGTTCTTAGCCATAGTGAGAGCACTTGTGATAGCACACAAGAGAGGGATAGTCTGAGTAACCACTCTAAGAACTTCAAGCTGTTGTTTGATCCACAAGAGTTGAACACACCGGCCTACATCTGCTACATACCTTGCCTCAATTGTTGAAAGAGCAACAAAATTTTTCCTTTAATTCCCCATGAATGAGATATGAGCCGAGAAAATGAGCCATTCATGTTATTTTTATTAGCTTGATACCTAACATAATCAACATCACCATATTACTCCAATCAACACAAAATCTCCTGATGGATACTGTAGAACAAGGTCTCTGTCTTCATTAAGTGTCTTAGGATTCTCTTAGCAGCCTTCGAATGTGATTCCGTTGGACAAGCTTGAAATCTTGCACAAATCCTATCACTTATATTATTTACATCTAGACCGGATCCATCAACACCTAGCTTCGAGTAGGTCCCCATGGGAGTATCAATTGTCTTGGCATCCATAATATGAAACTTCTTCAGTAGCTTCTCTAAGCTTGAACTAGGTCCCTGTTCTTGACAAGCTGGTCCTTGCTTAGAACTTTGGTGAAGATGTCAACCACATGATCTTCCATTTTGAAAAGCTTTAGAGGTTTGCTTGATCTGTACCTATATGAAGAATTCTCCTATCATACTCATTTAGAACTCACTACCCATGAGTGCGGCAACCTTTTCACATAACACCTCAAAAGTTGCTTCTCAGATGATATCATCGATATATACTTGAGTGATCAACAAGTCCTTTCCGTTGTGATTTCAAGATGATAATTTTGTCAATTTTACCTCTTTTGAAACCATTGTGGAAGAGGAACTTGGACAACCTGTCAGCCTGTCTGGGGAACCGAGTGACATACTTTGAACTGCATCATTTTTGTTCAGCATTGTGTACCGGACCAGGTCCCTCCTCAGGTTCATCATCTGCATCGGCTTCTTTGGGATTGCTGGATTCATGAAAAGGATATTCCTCAGCAAGCTCACGATTTAGACCATCTCTTTAAGTCTGAAGCAGCTCTTGCATCTCAAAATCTTCTTTGTTTTGCAACTTCTCAATTCTTCTAGACTCATCAAATAACACATGACCACCTTTTCATACACCCGATAAGCCTTGTTGGAGGAAGAATATCTCACAACTACTCTTTAAACATCATTGAGATTAAACTTCTCAATATCATCATTTTTGGTCACAGAACATGTAACATTCACCACTTCAACCCGTAAGTTCTTTGGAAGATTAAAATAATGCTTATTCCGCTTGATAGATGGTCTGATCTGCTTCTCTTTAACACCAACATCACAAACTTTATCATCAACATATTTTATTTTGAGAAGACCGTGGACCAGGTCCTTTGACACAAGTTTGTTTAGAGGGAAGAGCTCAACTGACAAAGTCTCATGTATCATAGATCAACATTGTAACCTTGAGAATCAAGGGAACTGAGAATGTTACAACGACCAATGTTTAGATCAGCAGTACATGTTCTTGCATCTCCTTCTTGTCAGCATCATCATTCGAGAGATCAAGTCGTGACTACACATTTATCTGATAGGAATTTGACTTCATTTCCTTTCAAGTCCTACCTATACCAAGAATGTACCATTTCTTGCCATTGCCAAAAGAGACACCTCTACGTTGAAGTGCCTTGAGAGAAAGAGAAAGTTTTTAGTTTTCTCAATCATATGCTTTGAGCATCCACTATTCATAAACCAATACTGACTGATGCTACCTCCTCTCACTTGCATAGCAAATAACTTGTTAGCCTTGGGAACCCATTTGAGACGGAGTTCCCAGTAAGCAGATAACAAAGTGATAAGAAAAAAATTTGTTCAGTAAGGCAGACTGGTTTTATTCAACTTAGGACCAGAGGCAAGACGAGGTCCCTTCTTTTGTTTGTTCCTCTGTTTGGAATAATTTGAGGAACTTTCTTGAGTTCTCTTCCAAGCTGGACACTCCTTCTTCAGGTGACCATCTTGCCCGCAATGCAAACATAGCAGATTGTCAACAACAACAACATTTTTGATGTGAGGATTGTATGGGGAATCTATCTTCTCACAACCCAGCCCTCTTCTACTGTTGTTACCCTGACTGATTACATTTGTAAGCATTTTAGAGGAAGTGGTCCATTTGAGGGATTTGTTCAGTTCCTCTTTTACACGGACTAGGTCCCTCTCAAACACCAGATTTCTTTCTAGAGCCAAGTTCATCTTCATTTCAGCAGTGTGCAGCTTATTTTTAAGCTCCAGCTGCAAGCTGTTGGCCTTGTTCTTTCCTTTAGATGTTGTAGTCGTCACCCCTTTTGTCTTTTCCTTTAGTTCTAGATTTTCAGTTTCCAGAACTATCAATTGTTCTTCCATAACAGACATTTGGTCAACCAAGGCTACCTTTTCTTCGTGAAGGATATTTGGGTTGTTGTTCATCGGATCCTTTTCAGTTGTTAACTCAATGATAGAGTCAATCAAAACAACGGCTAGATTCCTCAACCCTTTGACAGAATAAACATGCAAATTTTGTTTAAGGTCAGAATGGGTTACCTCTTCTTCAGATTCTTCACCATCAGATTTTGCCACAAAGGCAAAAATTTCATTGAAGCTAACATCATCATCATCTTTCACTGCAAGCATGGAAGCATCTTCAAGATGGTCAGACTCTTCTGAGTCACTTGAGGTGTCTTCACAGATTGCAAGGGCCTTCTTCAAACCATAGTACGCAACTGTTTTTCTTCGACTCTTATCAGGAACCAGGTTCCTTCTCTTTTCCTTTTCCCTTCCAGCCTTGGCATAGTCTTTGTATTCAAGTTTGTGCATGAGGCAATCTCTGATGAAATGCCCTGACTTTCCACACTTGTGGCAAAGATCGTTTGCATTTGCAGCCCTGCTGGAGTTCCCTCATTTTTGAAGACCTTTATATTTCCTCACTAATTTCTGAAATTTCTTAGTGAGGTATTCGATGTCCTTATTTTCATTAGAGGTTTCACGTGATGTCACTTTAAGAGCTAGTGACTTGTCCCGGACCTGGTCCCTTCTTTTGTTTTTGCCTTTGAGAGTGAGACTGTCCATTCTTTTGTGCATCTCGTGAACTTGAAGATGTTCAAATAGAGCATCCAACGACAATACTTCAGGATCCTATGCCTCATAGACAATACCAAGTTCATCAGTCCAAGATCTGGGAAGAATCTCCAGTATCTTAGCAACCTGCTTCCACGCAATGAGGGTTTCTTCTAGGAACATGAGCTCATTTGTAATGGTGCAGAATCTAGTACGCATTTCATGAATAGATTCACCTTCTTCCAAGGTGAAGCTTTAAAACTGAGTGGTTAAGATATCTAACTTAGATTTCTTTGTTTGCTCAGTACATTCGTACACTATTCTCAAGCGATTCTAGACTTCCTTGGCTGATTCACAAGATGAAATCAGATCATATTCATTTGCTCCGATTCCACACATTAAGAGCTTCCTAGCCTTGTAATTTTTCTCAACTTCCCTTTTGTCAAAGTCGTTGTATTGCTGTTGGGTTTTGAGAACGACCCTTGTGACATCCCTATCTTTTACATCTATAGTTGGCACATAGGGACCCTCACAAATAACATCCCACAGTTCACAATCTTCAGCCATTATATAGTCAAATATGCACTTTTTCCACCACCAATAGTACTGACCATTAAATAAATGTGGCTTCATTGGAGTCCGACCTTCTTGCAAGCCTAGTGGAGCAACAATTCTTCGCAGGAATATCTCTCTTGGTGTTAACCAGATAGAGAGACCAAACTCTGATACCAATTGTTGGAATATATACGTCCACTATCAGTCAACGGACCAGGTCCTTTGACTCAGCAAGAACAGTAACTGAAGTAAAACGAGAGAAAATAAATGACACAATGTAAATGGGGCACATTGATTTTACGTGAAAATCTCATTGCTCAAGGGAGAAAAATCACGACATGTCGCACATGATTTTCAATTGTTTTCACTAATCTTCTCAAGCAAAAGTGAAAGATTACAACCACCAAGAGATTAAACACTTAATTTCAATACTAAGTAATACGCCTACTACTTACTGAGCCTAAGTAGATACCACACTGCCCACTAAGTCATCCCATCCTAGATAACTTAAACTTTAACTAAGCAGATACAACATTGCCCACTAAATCAGCTAGCTCCTAGATGACTTAGACTTTGACTAAGCAGATACAACACTGCCCACTAATCAATTAACCTAAACCGACTTAGACTTTTCGATGAACAGAACAAAGATCTAATTCCTTTATAACACAGGAATAGATTTACAATGTAAGCACATAAGAAACAAAACTCAAAATACAACAAAGACTCTTCAACACTCTATTAGGTCCCTTTGTTGAGTTGGATAGTGTTCTTCCTTGAAGATGGCCTTCTTTTCAAGCTTATGAATTTCAAAGAAAATCCAACTTTTTGTTTGCCAAATCTTGGGTTTGTGTTTGGAGAAGAGACTATTATCAAGATGGACACAAACCCGTGGGACAAGGCCATTGGCTGAGAGCCTATTGTTCTCAAAGGCTGTGCACCAACTACATCAGAGTTGGTAGCCTTTTGATAGCTATTTTTTCGTCCTTTTCTCGTACGCAGACTTTCCAGGACCAAGTCCCTTGCTGCGTTCTTTGATGCTTGAGTTCTTGAAAAAGACTTGCTAGCTCTCTCTCTCTTCTCGAATGAATAGTGTTATTTGTTTGTTGTTGTATATATCAATTACCAACAAGGGTTTTGACCACTTAAACAAACAACTTCGTCCGCCTTTTCTATTGGTGAAGTACGCTGCATATCTCACCAACCAACCTGACTAGACAGCTGTAAAGATAACTTTACAGTTGTGCACCACTTTGAATCTGGACGAAAGTACTCTGCCAAAGACCGGGTCCCTACATTTGTGAGGATCATCAAAATACTAGAATATAACAACTTATTTATATTCAGAATAATATATTCTCAACCCAAAATCTCTCACGTTTACTGAGGAGTTTAATCCCCTGCACACAAGAGAACTTTTTTTTAAATCCCTCGATGAAAATCTTGTCTTGACCACTATTGTCTTCAAATCTAGCTTCTTTCATGGTGCTCGATCATGTATCATTATTTTCTGGTAAATGATAAAAATTTATGCAGTTGCAGACGTTGAACCACTAGTTATTTACAATACACTATTGAATTGTATTTGGATATTGCCTTGTATCATTTTAATTTTTAGAGTTGCTGACATACTTGTTTTATTAGACCACGAGGAATGTTTGGGCATCTGGTGTAGATACAATTAGCAATTTGCCTTGTAATGTTCTCGATGGAATTCTAGGGTGCTTTCCTTGGAAAGATGCAGTGAAGATCAGTATCTTGTCAAATGACTGGAGGTACAAATGGATAACACGTCAAGAATGTGATTTTAATGATGCATTTTTCATGTCTTTCAAACAACATGAAGAAGCCAAGAGAATCATTTACCAAGTTCTATTAGTCCATAAAGGACCAATACTGAAGTTTAGACTCTATAGTTTTACGAGTTGTCCTGATATTTATCATTGGATGCATTTCTTGTCGAAAACAAATGTCCAGGAAATCACCCTTTATGTAAGATTTGGAAATCATTTACCTCATCACCTTTTTGCATTCGAGCAACTAAGGTATTTGGAACTTCAAGATTGCTTGTTCCACCCTCCACGCGGTTTCAAAGGGTTTAAGAAGCTTATTAGTCTCGATCTTTTGCATGCCATTTTTGTTCCATCAATATTTACAAATATCATCTCTAAAATCCCGTTGCTTGAACGATTGAGGTTGTGTTCTTGCACAAACTTTGACACCCTTGAAATTGATGCCGGTAATCTCAAATTCTTTGAGTTTATTGGAGAAACAAAATCCATTTCCTTCAAGAACGCTCCTATGCTTGAAAAAGTTACTTTGTCTTTCATCGGATTACGACTTTTGATTGATACATCTCCTTTTTGCTCCAATCTAACAAAGTTCTTTCATTACATGCCTTCCTGGAACTGAATCTATGTGGTTCAATATTAGAGGTAACGTACATTTGTGATTTTCTACCTATCATAACCAAATGATGAATCTGCTTGGTATCTTAAAATATTTTTTGACTTGCTTCTAGTACTTGATGGAGGGAGGTTAGCTAGAGAGTTTCCCGACTACTCTGGACAATGTCAAATCTCTCAATTTTTCAGGTGTTGTTTACTTGATTACAAGTTGTCCTAAATTACAAGATCTTACAATTGAATTTGTAAGCACTCTCTTGTTTTTTTTCCATTAAGGTGATTGAATATGGTTTCTTATTCATCTGAACTCGCCTAACTAATCATTCCTCAAATATTCTTTAGTACCAAGTGTGGGTGGGGGATATTGTTGAACCTGTTGTACAGTTTCTACGAGCCCAATCATCCTCAAGCGGTGCTGTGAAGCTTCAAAGAGTTCAAGTGAACATGTTTACTGGTCTCGAGATGGAAATGCAGTTTATGAAGTTTATATTGGCATCTTCACCTATACTTGAGGAGATCTTCATTTGGAATTGTAAGCGTTTCCTTTTTCGTTCGTGTAAACAAATGATGGATGAGATGAAAGAATTCCGCAGAGCATCACCCAATGTTGAATTCACATTTGAAGAAATCGATATGGAAGGTGGATCATATGAACATGAAGAACTCATGGAAGTGCCATGATTTTGCTAACATATTATTTTTTGTAGCACTTAGTTTGCCTGTTATGCCCTGTCTTGTCTGTCTAATATTATGCTTTATATATGTGCTTGGCTAAGTAAGTTTCAACTGTTTCAAGAACTTGAACAAAATCTGGCTAGTAAGTGATATATGCGTATAGATAAGTGATTTTTTTTTCGGTTTAAAAGAAATGATGAATAGACGACTTTATTGTATAATTTTTAGTACTTTGATTGACTATTTGAACAATGACCTTTAATTTTTTGATAGAAAACTTGATTATTTGTTTACTTAATCATTAAGTACCTACTTTTATATAACTTATGAAGATAAATAAATAGTACTATAATTTTAAAATCTTTTTCATCGACTTTAATAACATATAATTCAATTTTATCAATGATGATTAAGGTGGAGTGATAAGTATTTGATCTTTAATTAGGTATAAAATTACTTTTATTAAAAAATATTTTTATTTCAATATATCAAACTTCTTGATACAAATCTAAATTTAATCAGACTTCAAATCATTTTGCCAAATATCGGATGAA
>JAJOOD010023868.1:0-18026 GCA_029582525.1 Solanum tacnaense | reverse complement strand
CCCCCCCCCCCCCCCCCCCCCCCCCCCCCCCCCCCCCCCCCCCCCCCCCCCCCCCCCCCCCCCCCCCCCCATTTAGACAGATAAATCTTATTAGACAACTTTGATCTTGTGTCAATTGTCCAATTGATGCTGGGACAGACATGACACAATAGATAAAGTTGGCTAATAAGATTTGTCTGCCTAACTATACACTTAGCTTTAGTAACATCATCATCAACTCAATAGAAGAAAAGATACTTCCTCCATTTTTATTTTATATTTTTTTAGTTTATATTTTAATTGAGCATAAATTTTATTTTTTATTGTTTTAAAAAATGAATCTTGTGATTTTAAATTAGAGATGGTATACTACTAAAACCGGCTATTTTTTGGTGGAAATGTCCAAGGGAAACCGTTAGAGAAATTAGTTCGTTTATAGCATCAATTTCATATATACTTTCCATCAGAAATTCAATATTTCTGATGTCAAAAATCCTCCTTTTAATTACTAGCATAAAGTATCAAAGTGTTTTTCGAATTTTGTTGGGATTATAAAACATGTCAGGTAGATATTGAAATTAAAGAGCTATTATATATATATATATTTCATTTTTATTTATCTCATATATATAGAAAGCTACGTGATATTCTTTTTTTAAAACGTATTAAAAAAAATAATCACATAAATTGAAATACAGAACAATAATTAAAAGGCTCATAAATAAGATGAAATGATTGTATGACCTCCATTAAAATCTTTCTTTTGATCTCTCTCTTCTTTTTATTTGGCTATACAAAACTCTTTTTTTTTGACAAAAAGAGTAAAAACTAAGAGAGGAAAATCATATGTGCAATGACTAACTACATATATTCATATATATATATATATATATATATATATCATATAATTTGATTAATAATTTGGATTAATGATGATCACCATTAGGAGGTGGGAATGCAATAAGGCTCCCAAATTATTAGAGATCTCCTTGGCTCTTTGCAACTTCTCAACAGAGGCCCCAAATTGTTGTTCATAATTGATGTCTTATTCTCTTTAATTAGCACCAAGTCTTGTGTACATGTTGATATCTTTGCGGTACTTGTGGTTGTGGTATCAATACCATTAGTTGTTGTTACTACACCAACTTGCTTATTGTTGTAGTAGTAGTACTTGGTAATAGTGGAATTATTGACAATGTTTGCCATTGTTGGTTTCTTCCTCCAAAAGTATTCATAGGCATTTAATGAGGTTGTAGCCGCCGGTGATGGTGATTGAGGAAGTGACTGTGAAATGGATGAAGGATAAGTGTAACATTCTCTAAGGTTATTAGTATTCCTCTCCTCTTGTGTCAACAAGTTTACTGAGTTGTTGAATCTACTGTTGAAATCGAAATAACCAGATGTCATGTTGAAACTGACAGTATATTTAGACCATGTTAGTTGATTCTTTTTCTCTAGGATCATCATGGAAGCTTTGTTGACATTTGTCACCTCACTTGACAATCTTGGACTTTGTTCCATCATAGAGCCCTCATCCTCTTCCTCTTCTTCTTCTTCAGATTCTTCTTCTTCATCACCACCACTACTATCTGAGTGGGGTATTTCATTACCTTCAACTTCTTGAATATCGCCAAATACTTGCTCAAACTCTTCAACTTCATCCTCACATTTCTCTATTTCTAGTTTGGAATTATTTTGATTGATGAAGGTGAGAAGAAGGTGGCCGTCAAGGCGTTGGGTATGGAGACTATTGTTAGGTGAAACAGAAGCCGCTTCTAGAATCAATCTACCATTTTGTCTATGCGATTGCATGTGAACAGAAGGAAGAGAAGGAGGAAAGGATCTACAATAAGATATCAATCTCTTGCTATGATTATAAACATGAAAATCCTCAGAGGATTCTGAGACAACAAAATATTGTTGTTGATGGTGATGGTGGTAATGATGATGATTGTCTTTGTCATCATCTGAGCCTTCGTGCTCAGAAGTAGGTGAAGAGGGAAAGCAATCAGAGCCAGAGCCAGTCTCTGATCCAAGACTCTCAGTACAAATTTCAAGACTTTTTTCACTCAAAGAATTTGTTGATCTTTTGTCAAGAGGATGGACATAAGGATTAGTTGGAATTAGCTTATTAGATGAATTTTCATTCTTTGAAGGAGATAAAATTGAACTCCAATCAAATATTTTAATTGGTTGATCTTTGATCACTTGCTCATGATGATCTTCTTCTCCTTTTGAAAAAGTGGAATCAACATTTTCAAGAATTGACACCATTGCCTCTTCTTCTTCTTTTATCTTTAAAAACAAGTTGGAGTTCTTGATCATGCTTACACAATATGTTGACATCTTGAAGAATATCAAATGCAAATTATTGATTTTCCCTCTGAAAATTAAGAAGAAGAAGAAGAAAAATCAGCCACAAATACAACAAACTTACAAAAAATAAAATTTCAACCTTCTATTATAAACTATGTTTAGCAATCCCTTACTAAAATTTCAAGAAAATAAAATCAAAAGTTACCTTAAGCAAAAACCACAATATCCAAAAGTGGAGAGAGTTGCAAGCTAATAGAGGAAAAATTAAGGAAAGGGAAATATATGGAGGAAATTATGAAGATTTGATGTGTTTTTTTTTTGTTTGGGTTGATACTTAGATGACAATTACAATGAGGGTGTCAAAGGGTATTTATAGGAGCTAAAAAAAAAACCTTTTGGAATCTTTGTGTAAAAGGACCCCCCCCCCCCTCCCTCCCACATGAATAATTTTTTGTTTAAAGAAAAATATAAACGGAGTAGAGCAAGACAAGTAGACAGAAAGAAAGAAAGGAAAATTCATGGACCGATCTCATTCTCCGTAACCCGTATGAACTATGAAATTACCCCATAGAAATTTTGGGGGAAAAATACTAAACGGGACAAGGTGGAAAAGGTCAAAATCTTAGTATGTCAAGAATTACCCCATTTCACCCCGTCCTATATTCTACATCCCTAAATTAATGTAGAAAAGGCACATTCATTTTATTATATATGAATTTTAAAATGTTTGATTAATTGGTTGAATATTTCTATATGAATTCTACTATCCAGTTTAGATGTATAATAAAAAGAAGTGGATAATTTATTCGTTGTAATAATTTCAAGTACATACGTATCACCTTAAGATCCAAGAGAAAAAAAAAGGTGAACAAATTAATAAAACATTATAATAACTAGTGGTATCATTCTCTTTATATTGATACTCGATATTTACATTTTGTTTATTATCCATACTATATATACATAACTAATTACAAAAAATTTTTGATAAAGTGCGGCAATGTATATATACACTCTTGCTTTGAATTATGTCACATTTTTAAACGTAATCATAATATCATTAGTGGTTATGGTGTTATGATAAGTATATCGTTCTGTTCTTAATAAGAGATCTTGTATTCAAGACTTAGAAAATGAAGTTGCTTTTGTATGAACATGCTTCATCTCCAAAGTAAATTTTTCAACGTGAATTCTAATTAGTCGAGTTCAAAATTGAGTACCACCGATGGGGAAACAAAAAAAAAAACTAATCATAAAAATTTATATCATGTCCATTTTATGTCACCACCATGGTTACAATGAGATGGTAAGTGCCCTTTTATTATTAATTATATATTTTGAGTTTGAGTTCTAAAAATAAAGTCATTCTTTGTCAAAAGCACTTGACTTGTACTAGACATTAAATGTGAAATTACAAAAAAAAAAAAAAAAAAACTAATCATAGCAAATCATTTTTTTTATGCCTTGTCCTTCTAGGACAATCTTTGTACCATTTGCAAAGCTTCTTATTGGCAATTTTATGGAATCTAATATTTTGTTGGTCTCATTACATTTTCAATTACCTTCATCAAATGTCCATTTTTTTTCTTTGGAATAAGGACCACATTGTGTATAGGATAGGATTAGAAACTAGAGTTACTTTCATCCTCAACTTGAATGAACCTTTTATTCCAATCTTGTTTTGGTGTAGTTTGATCCACTCTTTTTCATTTATGAATACAGCTAGGTAGAAAAAGATTGTTTTTGAATGAAGGTATATTTCTTATAAGCTTGTTAAGGTTTATCCAGAACTTTTAGAAACACGTGTATTTCTTACAAAAATTTCCATGAAATTCCAAGAAAATGTGCTCGTCAAAAATCTCATATTATCAACGATGTTTTGATAGGAATGCCTATGGAATTATTATTTAATCAAAATGTAAAAAAAAATTGCTTTTTTTTTTGTCCCAAACCTAAATAAAGGAGGATGCTTATTAGGGTTGGCACTAGAAGTATACTTTTTTTTGTGGCAACTGTTTTAAGTCGCCGCAAAAACCCTACTTTTTGTAGCGACTAGATTTGTCGCTGAAAATCATATTTCTTGTAGTGAGGATTGTCGTACGTTAGAAGCCAATGTAAAACTCGTTAACTGATTCACAATGAATTCCCGTAATATAAAAGTGTGATGATGACACAATCTGAGCTTAAATAAAGCAATGAAAATTTATATAGTCGATTAAGCTTACTTAAATTAAGGTGAAATTATTGTTTTTAATCAAAATATTAAGTGGTTTTATGATTGAAAGGGTGTATAAACCATCAAACTTTTATGGATTAAAAAAAAAGTTTTGGCTAAGAGGACCTAAGTGATATGCTTTGGATTTTTCTAGTAATATTCTTTGTATTTGGAAATTGGAATAAGGTTCTTGATTTTTCCCCCTTCATATCTCTTCAAATGTGTTTGTTTTTTTTTCTTTTAGTTCTCTTCATTAGATTAGTCATTCCAATAAATATCAGTCAAATATAGGTCTAAAAAGCTATTGAGTTCGTTTAAATACATAGCTAACATTATAGTTTTGCCTTAATTTAAAGCACGGGCTAGAGCTCTAGCTCTCTTAATATATTGTAGCTTGAAATAACATTGTCACTTTAGTGTATGGATTTATGGAAATTTAATTATTTTAGTTCAAATTCTATATATTAAAAAATTCGCTAACTTCAAATCTTAAGTCTGGTTTTTTTTTTTCAAACATCATCATAATTCAAATGAAGACTTCTTCATTAAGAAACATTCCTACTAGGGCAAAATCAGGGGGGGGGGGGGGAAGAGAGGTGGGAAGAAGAAAGTGAAGGCAATTATTAGATTGATCGGAAGGTCTGATAGGATATATAGAAAGTGTTGAAGTGTGTTAGTCTGATCAATTTCACCTAAAAATTTAAATTGTTAGAGAAACACACACATACACATTTTTTTAAAACATATTCCTCATGGTATGTGTGAGTTTAGCTCTATTTTTTCCATTCCTCTATCTGATTTGATATAATATTAATATATAATTTATTTAATTATATCTTCAATAACAATATATATATATATATAAAGAGAATGCTTGAATATGTCATGAAAGTTTTCTTTTCTCCTTTTGCCCTTTTATTCATGTCCTTTACTACTATAATTGAGAATGAGAGGAAAGACGACATGCATATAGAATCATTTCAAATTAAAAGTATTTTATTTTTAATATGAGACTTTTCGTGTGATTTAAAATAAATTGAGCCTCCTTATGCATATAAGAAAACTATAAAACTATGTAATATCAAATTTAACTTTTGAAAACTATAGTTTAATAGTAGTATTATTTACAAAAAACTTTGCATACGTAAACCTACTAAGCTAAAGGATACAATATGCCCCACAGATCCCCGTTATGTGTCTTTTCTAAAAATGGGAAAGTTACATATTTGGTTGAGTATTTAAAAATAATGACATTGATTAATTAAATATACAGAAAATATATACTATTTTATATAGAATATATAATTTTATATATGAAAATATATTTATCGGTTTTTATTTTAATGAATGATTATACAATCTAGCTAATTATTCCTTTTAAAATCATGAGATTTGAGAGTGATTCTTCTCCATTCCTACACCTCCACATCATTCTCTAGTCCCTATATTGGTAGCCAGCCTTGCAAAGGATCTTTGTATATTATCGGGTTGGGTGGAATGATATATACGTTACTTTCATTCATAATTAGAAATTTTGAATTTATTAGTTTTGAAAAATAAATCATTTTTGATAAAAGGAGTGGTTTATATATTTTTAAGCATAAGATATTTCGATTAGTGATAGAATTAGAATTTTCGAGATTGACAAACCTAGTAATTTTAGTTGAAGTTGTATATTTATGTAAGAAATTTATTTAATAAGTATAAATAATTTTTCAAAACCTAAAGGATTGTCTATAATTAATTCAAGATTCTAAATTCCACCTAAATATGAGACATCGAGTAATAAACAAAAAAAAATCTTGTATATTCCTACAAACCTAACTAACCACATGTAACTTAGCTTAGAGGCAATTTGGGTCATGAAAACTTGCCATGGTCTCAACATGTGTGCATATATTAATATTTGTTCTCAATCATGGCCTTTTACCAAATTTCTCTTTCAAAATTTTATAGAAATTCCATTTTGATTGGAGGTCTGGTACCTAATGATTTTGCTATATATATCTCTACATAGTGTGGTCATCAACCATAACTTCTTTTTGAAAAATAATTATGTGGTATTCAAAATTTAATTCGCAGATTCAATTAATTTAGATTCACGTCGCATAAAGTTCTTTAGAAAGAATTTCTCAATTCTCAAGATTCAAACTCAAAACTTCTGATTATGAGTGAAAGAATCTTATAAATAACCGACTTTTCTTAAGAACTACTCTATTTATCGACAATAAAAGTGATGGTTCAAGGTGGGCATATCTCGAGTCGCAAAGGGTCATTCATTTAAGGTGAGAATTCAATTCTCAAAACTCAAACCTCAAATCAAAGAAGAATTCCATAGATAATAAAAGTGACTTTTCTTGATTAAAATGCACAAATCAAGTTGTAGTAAATATGTTGGGAAAAAAACATTAAAATGACAGCATATAAGTATGATTGTCTAAGCAGAATAATTTCTTGTCTAATATGTGGGTGAATATAATAAAATGCTTAGAATTTTATCCTGTACTATATACTATATATTGATTATTTGCCATCCATGAAATTGACACCTTGTTTTTATACTTAGAAGGGTCACTGTATTGTCAATACCATTTGTGTACCAAGTGAAAAGCATATAATATAAAAGTTATAAATAGCATTTTTCATTGTGCGATGCCTTAATTCCCACCTATGACGAGACATATTAAACAAAAGGATAAGGGTGAAATTAGGGCTATTCATTTTTTTTTCATTCTTTCCTCTAGATCCAAAGAGGATGATATAAGTTGCTTGGGTTTGGGTACGGGTGTTCGATACATATATAGATCTAGAAATTGAATTCTTCATGATCTAAATTTCAAGAATATCAAAGGTATACGAACATGATGCGGAAATTCGATTAAAAGACAATTTAAATATCTAAACATATAGTTAGTTATATGAATTATGAAACATTAGCCAATTCGATTTTGGTCAAAATATCTAAAATTGATTGATCAAATTCAGTATGGATCCCACACCCTTATTCATGTTGTGTCGACATGGATGCGCCATTAAAAGTAAAGACCCTGAACAACTTATATTACTATTGAGCTAAATTGTTACAATACATGTGAGATTCACTGATTCAATATTTTTTCTTTCGTTTTTGATGATGTGAAATTTGTTTAGGGTGTTACACAAACTCCTCGAAAGGGACTCAACATCACCACCAAGATTTGCCTTACCATCACATCAAAGGTGTAGGTTTCTCCTAAACTCACTTGAACAGTGTGATTTGGTCATTATCGCATGATATTAAATTCACAACAGTTCAATCAACTAGTAATATGCTTCGCAACCAGCTTTGTACGGCTTATAAATGTGTCGTCAGAATCCAATTACATTTTTAATTGGATTCTTTTCATTTTAATTTATATTTTCATTTGTGGGTATAAGAATATTTGAATCTTGCTCAATTTATATTCTTGACACAATAATGAACTACCAATAAAAACATGAAAATCTTATATATAACAACTTTTCAAGCATCACTAATATGTGGGAGATGATTGATATGATGATAAAGGTGAAGACACTACCGTACAGCATTATTTTCCTACTTTTAAGTCCATGATTTGATCTATCATAAGTATTCTTTTTCTATTTCCTTTTTTTGAAAGAACACAAATTTATAAAACTTGAAAGATGCTTCTTTATGCATCAAATTGTCATGTGTTGTTAATTTAATGGTCATGAATAAAGTGGAAATAGTTATAGAATTTGGAGATAAGTTTTTGAATTTCTATTGAGAGAGTAAAAAATTCCAAGTGATACATCAACCGCCTATTCAATATTTTTATTTGAGTTCATAATAACTACTTGTATACAGGATGAACTGCTTGGCCTTAGGCATAATAGAACTTTCGGAGTTCCAATTACTTTGCGTGTTAGTTCAATGAAATTGGCCTTAATTTCTCTTTTTCTTCCGAGTATCTTCAATCGCTTTTGAAAAATGAGGGATTCGACTTATATTAATTCAAGAGGTATCATGCATATAATCGAAAAAGGTACCACTAATGATTGAAGTAAAGTGGTAAATATTCCATCATTTATGAAAAGTGGTTTCAGGTTCAAACTCTAAGTATGAAATCGTCTTACTTAGAGAACGTTTAACCCCTCCCAAGTGTGGAGTTCTCTATATGAATCCGAATTAATCAAAGCTCTAGAGCGGATATCAAACATTGAGTGAGAAATTAAAAAAATAATTGAATTTCACTTTTTTTTAAAATACAAAATGCTTTACTAATAAATACACCATCCATTAGTAAAATTCGTGTATGACCACCGCTGTTGCGAATTGCGACTTTGAAAATGAACGACCTTGAATTTTTAATCCTCATTTATTTTATAGACAAAACTTCAAGGTTAAAAGTTAAAAGTGTTATCCATGAGGGTAAAACTTATTATACGTGAACTTTTGCGGGGAAAGTGGGATCAAAAGTTCAAGACTACCACTTTTTAGGCCACTCTTGTAAACCATCCCACGCCCTTTTAAGTGGCTACTTGTGCAAGTAGTGCACATAACCTGCTTAAGATTCATACATCGGCCCAATGGGCCAGTCCATAATTATAGTGGGCTGAAATTATATTGAGCCCAATTCTGAATGCATCAAACCGTAAAACATTTTGGGATCGGAGCGTGAAACTCAAAAGGCTCCGTTTTCAATGGGAGACAACAGCGATACAACCACCGCACCGTCGCCGGCGAAAATCGCCGCCCAGGAAGATGCGCTTCTGAAGCAATTCTTCGCTGAGGTCAGTGAAGTTGAGCGCGATAATGAAGTTAACAGGTTCGCCTCTTTATCTCTATTTCGTTCTCTACATATGGACACTTTTATTATGTTAATCAATTGGAATTATAGTTCTTCATCGTTGCGAAATTGTTTGGCATTTAGTCGGTTTTTTTTTGCATGTTCATATGTCCGTTTGTAAAATTTTGATGAGCTAAGCGTAGTTTTATGCTAATTTGGACGGGTAATCTTGCATAATTTGGAAGAAAGGAAGCTTAAGGATGGTAGGATACTTTACGTTATAGTAATTTTAGTAAACTACAGCTTGTTTGGATGGTTGTTACCGATTGTTTGTATGGTATTGTGTTGTTAGTTTAAATACCATGTTTGTTTTGATCTCATTTACCTTAGCCTTAAGCCTTAAGCCTTAAGCCAGTTTAAAAAAAAGACATTTCCCTCATCCGTTTCAGTTCTTGTTTTGGGATTAATAATGTAAAAAATTTCAGCTAAAAATGGCCAGGATGTACAAAAATCTGTCCAGCTTTGGAGGGGTTGAAAAATCTAATGCATAGGATAACACAGCTCTCCATTATCCCAACCTGGAAAATGAATAGACTTCACTCGTCGTTTGCTTCCCCCGTCTTATAAAACCTTCCTCTTTGCACCAACTTTAGCTATAGTTTTGGATTTTATAGTTCTGGATGTTGCATCCTGTCAAGGTAGAGTGTAAGGTAGACAGTCTAATTTATATGTAGATTTCAAGACGGTTAGCTTGAGTGCTAATTTGTACGTCCATAAAATACTAGGGGTCAGTTATTCTATTTACGCTGGTTGTTGTTAACACCCTCGTCACTACTAGTTTGGTCATCTCTTTATTGTAATTGATGCTTAAGCTATTCTTTTTCTGTATAATATTATGTTTTGAGTGTGTGTGCATCTTGGAGTGTTTGCTTTTTGATATGGGTTGTTTGTTTGGTCAGAACAATTTAGAATTCTAAAATCTATTTCTTATTTCTTTTTTGAGAAGGGTATCTATTTCTTATCTGTTTTTTATTTCTATCATGCTAAGTTGTCGTAATCTGGTTTCGAATTTAAAAACTGTGCAGGATCCTTTCATGTTTCAAGTTGAATCCGTTTGATTATCTTAACTTGTCATTCGATTCATCCATTGATGAAGTCAAAAGGCAGTATCGTAAGGTGTGAATTTGTCAATATGATTTCCATTGACTCAAACCTTTCTCTTATTCTAACAAATCATGTAATGTGTTCACTTGAATTGCCTGCAGTTATCTTTGCTTGTTCACCCTGACAAGTGCAAGCATCCACAAGCAAAGGAGGCATTTGGAGGTGAGGACGATGCTCTTTCTGTGTGCCACTTTATATAATTCCATTCATTTTAGGTAGTTTCTGGAGTGAAAGATTATCTTATTTGTCCAAACTCTTTTGGTTAGGATAAATCTGGCGAAGTAACGGAATTTTGCACATCCTATAGCATTTTAACTGCAAGATATACAACTATGCATTATAATTCTGAGTGTAGTTTTACCAAATTATTGCAATTACCTTCAAGAAACCCCCTTGTCACATTGAATTGCCTAGTGCTGATGAAGAATGTTAATTATAGCAGAAGCTTTGTCTTTTTGAACTAATCCAAGAAATGTGACTCAAGGATAACTTTCCAACCGATTCAATGAACTTGCAGTTCATTTGTTTTCAATATTTAATGACTCGTGGTTGCTGATGAAATGCAACAAAAGTAACATTTGACAGTTTTTGTCACTTGAGATCATGCGAAGCAGTTTTTTTTGGGAACACTGACTGCTTAGCCTACTATTAAAAAATCCTGAGATCATCTTGGTACTTTCTGTGATAGAGTTATTTCTAAGGGCCTCCTTGACTAGTGTTTTTCCAATTTGTTTGTACAATCATATGGCTAGAGTGTCTTCACATGTACTGGTTGTTTTAACTTACACTGACACAGATGTTCTTGTCAAGGAAGAGTACATGTGACATGAGTTTGTTGTTTTATTTGATATACTTTTAAGCTGACATCATTCTGCATATCAGATATATTATTTTTGAAACTGGTTACTTGTGTGTATTAATAGACAAAACAGTCAAAGCTAAACTGCCATCCTAAATGCTACTCAGAACACCAATAATATCAACAATTTCTTCTGAGTAGGTCTTCTTACACCAAAAACAAAAAATCAGAAGGCAATTCAACTTGATCTTCTGCAAAGAGTTGCCAACGTCCTCTGCATATGAAATTTTCTTTCTAAATTGTCCACCAAATGCTTGTTGTGGGACCATGATACGATTCCAATTGGGGATGAATTGAATCAAAATCAATTGCGAAAATTAGATAAGAAAAGATATGTGGATTAAGGCTAATCAATCAAGTTTATGGGCAACAAGGGACTCTATACCCTCACCTCCCAATTGAACCTAATCAATGAACAATAATCCCTCAATTAAACAAAAGAGAAACCAATTTGAATCCACAAATGGATGATTCTATATGATTAATCAAGCAAAAGAAGTTAAAGAACAATTAAGAGAATCCACCCATAATTGATCAACCTAAACTATTAGGAATCCACTTAATACATTTAGCTACCTAGTTGGGAATCCACCCACTAAGCTAGACAATTGGGAATCCACCCAAAGCTACAACTTCAAGAGCTATCAAGTCTTTCAAGACAATTCACAATCAACATAATCTAAGGAATGAGATGACTAAGGTATGTATTTATGGTATTTGCCTTTAAATGCATAGCCCAAAAGTGACTATTTCAAATTGAACCCCAAATATGCCTTGCTTGATCGCCCTAATGCACTTGGCATCGCCCAAGTGTTTCTTGATCACCAAACTCGGCTTGATTCTTGCCCAAGTGGCTTGAGCTTGCCAATGTGGTTCTGCCAACGCCAAAGTGAGGCATTGCAGCTGCCCATCGTCAAAGTGCTGCATTGTATTGTCAAAGTGAGGCTTGCTGCTCGTGTAAACAGCTTTGTATAGATGAAATAGACCAGATTATAGATTTGATAGGAAATCTGTAATTATCCCTTTTTGGAGGTAGCCAGCATACCCTTAATGCTGAAGAATTCAACCTTACCAGTTTCAAAAAAACAAACAAACTTGGCAGTCTCTCTTCCCCTCAGGCTTTAAGCTATCATCCATATGTGGAAGCCCTCCCTTTTGTGCTCCATAAGATCATCCAAGCTCCTCTGTGTATCCTTAATGTGAGCTCAAATGGATCGTCATAGTTGGTTAAACTAGCCGTGCTCGTATCAGACAGTTCTCCATCTATCCCTCTCTATTGCCTGAAAACCTGCTTCATCCAAACTGTGTAGAGTTGCCATATCAAATGGTTTTTTTTGGCTAGCAAACATTGTTATCACTTCAAATAGCAGCCTTAGGAAATTCGTAAAAGACACCTAATGTTGGAATATGTTTTTCTTTTCAAGCGAATTTCAAGTACTATCAAAAGAATCCACTTTCAAAGACACTGCAATTCCTCAAAGTTATAAGTACAATCTTTGCCCTGTTGGTGTTTCTTGTTGCATTAGTGGGACACCAGTTTAAGTAGCTGTTTGGAATGAGAATTCCCTCATTTGTTGGGAGAACCATCATGGTAGACATGTTGAGTGCAGAATTAGTAGCAGCAATGGAGTGTTTCATAAAGGAGTTCAACCCTTTTCTGATTGTCAAAATTAGTCTTTTAGAGCTTCATTGTAGTTTTGCAGAGTGAAATTTTGATAAATTGACTGTTTTACTGCTTTAGTAGGTTAACACTATTCTAAAAAAAAATTGCTTCCTTGTGGCAAATTTTGACCAAATTGTTCTCATTTTATATGCAGCTTTAGCAAAAGCCCAGCAATTATTACTCGATCCTCAAGAGAGGGACTATATTCTGAACCAGGTTAATGCAGCGAAAGGTCGGCTGCCCTTTTCTTCATATTGTCCTCTTGTTTTAGTTGTATCTTGCTTGTAACATTGTCACTGCATCAATAAAGGAGGTAGAAACTGGAGTTGGGAACCTAAAGGGCCGCAATTTGAAGCTAAAATTCCAAAACGGACAACGAGTTGTGGGATGAACAAAAAGGGACAAAGCCCCCCATCCCCAGCGACAAGTAAAAAAGTTTGACAGCCCACACCAAACGGTCGTTTGGCGTGTGGGCCATTTTTTTATCAATTAGCCGTGCAGCTTTACACTACTTATTTAATTTTATTTTTTTAATTAAGTGTTGGCCAGCCAACGACTAGCCTTTTTTTTTAATCATTATTATTTTTTTGAGGATTTGTTTCTTGTTGATTCAATCAACTAGTAGTGTGTGAAAAAACGACTAGTTGAAAAAATGTTAAGGAATCAACTGGAAACAAATCCTCAAAAAAATGACAAGGAATACGTTCAGGAATCTGAATCTAGACCATTCCAAAATAAAATCAGTAGCTAGTCATGTGGTAGCCAACGACTTCTAATTTTTTAAAAGGCAAGTCGTTGGCTGGCCAATGCTTGATTTAAAATAAAATTATTAAATGAGTCATGTAAAGCTGACGACTAATTGATTTTAAAAAATGACCTGCACGCCAAACAGCCGTTCGGCCTTCAAACTTTTTTGCTAGTCGTTGGGGATGAGGCGCTTTGTCCCTTTTGGTTCATCCCACAATTCGTTGTCCATTTTGGAATTTTAGCTTCAAATTCTGGTCCTTTAGGCTCTGGACTCGTAGAAACTGTTTCTGTTATTATTTGATTGTGGACATTGTCAAAACTATTAGTTCTTATATATTTGGCCATACTTATATGGGCAGAGTAACATGGCAAATGCTTCTTTTGTTTGATAATGCAAGTTCTTGTTTTGCCACTAAATTAGTGGAAACCATAATGTTCTTCATTGAGCTGTATCTTTTTGTGTGGCTTGTGTCTGACACGGAAATGTCTCTTTATTTTTCCTCCCATTGGGTATTATCACAGAAGAGCTGAGAGCAAAGTGGAAGAAGCAGCTTAAGAAAGATACTGCTAGTAAATTGAAATCATTAGTTACTGAGGTAATTCTCTTTAGTAGGCTCTTCTGCAATGTCTTCTCATCAGATTATCCAACTTGAATGTCTATGATTAACTGGAATTGTTGTCCCTGGATTTGATATGGGGAATTTTCTTCCTGATGTTATCTGTAGCTTTGGGTGGCCTCTTTTTTCTTACATTGAGAACCGTGTTAATCATTGCCCAACCACCTTGAACTGTGCTTATATGGCACCTTGATTTTCTCCAAGCAACTAGACGTGTTTTGGACTGTCTCTCACCTATCTGTTAGAAAACTTTTGTTGAATTCCTCATGTTGTCTACCCCAAAGGCTGAGATAAGGGAATGTTTGATAGTAGTTAATTGAGCATTCATGAAATCCGTGTTACCATGAAAATTAGTTTTCTTAATTTGAGATGGTTGATTTCTTGACTAATAGGGAAAATTCGACCAAGAGCATGAGCAATCAGAAGAATTCCAGCATAAGCTGAAGTTGAAGGTTAAAGAAATCTTGACGGACCAAGAATGGAGGAGGAGAAAAATGGCAATGAGGGTACTTATACCAGTTTCTTCTCTTACCCGACATGTTTTTAGATTTTAATTGAGAATTTATAACTTGATGTTGTGTAGATATCGGAAGAGGAAGGTCGCTTGAAGAAAGATGAGGAAGAAACAAAAGAGTTGTGGAAAAGGAAGCGTGAGCATGAAGAGCAGTGGGAAGGAACTAGAGAAAAGAGGGTTAGTTTTCAATGCATAATGTACCTTGCTGTTTCCCAATACATGAACCTTGCAGACTTATAGTACAAACTTCTATATAGCTAGTCAATTGTGTAGTGTTGGTTCACAGTTTGTTTTATCCGGAAAAAAGTTTCAATGCTACATTTTTGCATGTTTGTTTTATTCTCTCAGAGGTGATGCTTTTTTTTTATTTTTGAGAAGGTAGAGGTGATGTTTTTTCCCATGTGGCTTGTATATGTGTTATCTGGTTTTCCATTTAAACCGGCTGACTTGAATTCCATTGTATGTTCATTTGAAGTATGTTTTTCTTTCAAATAATTCAGCATGGTCGAAGTTTATACAAACTACTTAATAGTCTTGTTTCATGAGTTGTTAGGATTATATGTGCAATTTTATGTACATTTTCTGCACAAAATTTAACCTTTCGTATGTCCTCTGCTTGTGTTTGATGTGGTTATAAAATAAAATCCCTGAAGTAACTACTACTTGAAAGTTGCATCTCGGTGTATTCTTGTATTTTGTGTAAACTTCTAAGATAAAAAATATTTTTGGGTTCACTTTTCTTGTTCTAAAAGGAGCAGAAAAAGAAACAAGGCTATTCCTTCTTGCTTTAAGGGGGGAGGGGGTTCTGGCTCTGTGCTGGGTCATGGGTATCTCATCTCTTAGCTAAGAGCCTAAGACATGATGCTACAGGAACCAAGCAAATGACTCTCTTGATTTCAGGAACTTGAAGTTGTTGACGATTGCCTATGAACTTGAGTGGGTTATGTCATCTATTATGTAACTTTACTTTTACTATGAAGATTCTTCTTTGAATCTCTATTGTCTTTTTTTTTTGTAGCAAATGATACAACTAGTAACATAGGTGTTTGGGTTCTTTGGAACATAATAATCTTTTTTTTTGTTTCCCACTCGGTGTCCGGTATCCGTTTTGGGGCACCAACTGATCTGGATTTGTGCCAACTGCTGCGTAAGACTCATTAAATGGAGATGTGTTCTCTACCAGAACTTTTTCCATTTTCAGGTCTCAATGCTGAGACCTCTGGTTAAAGGTGGAGGAATTCTATCCATCCTACCACAATCCCGAGTGACAAACATGATAATAGTATTGAACCTAAGGTCTTTGGAACATGATAGTTGTGTTGAACCTAATCTTCATGATGATATGGAATTGTACAGTTAAGACAGCCGTCATGTTCCAAAATCTAGACTTACTGAATTGAGTTTCTGAAACTTTTCTTCTATTTATCATCAGGTGTCCAGTTGGAGAGATTTCATGAAGGGAGGAAAGAAGGTAAGACTGTTATTACCTTATATTGCAAACACTATACTTTTCCCATCCCATGTGAAGATTATGAGGGGAATGTTTATAGGTTGAAGAAAACACTAGTGAACAAGTTTTCTGTGCTTCTCTGCAGGTTAAGAAAGGAGAAATTCGACCTCCAAAGTTGAAAACAGAAGATCCCAATAAATCTTACGTTCAACGACCTGTGAAACGAGGTTAAAACACATGTACTCAATTAGTTTTGTTTCAGTGATATTTAAAGCTTGAATTGGCTATGGTGGAGTGTAAGCTTCACGTTTGTATCAATTTGTATCCGTAGCACACTTAACTATTCTGCAGCAAAATATATTTAGCACCCTAATTTAGATGTATATTAAGTTAGACAAGCACATATAAGGGAAGCCCTTAATTATTGCATTTGACATAGATTTCTGTCTATGAACTGAATCCTGACGGGACTATTTGTGATATGTTATATGCTAATATGCATATACGACAGGTGAAATAGGAGTCACTGTTGTGGAGTTTTATCTATGGAACTTGATTCTCCATTATAGTGGCGCTATTTTTCAATTACAGGAGTTGAAAAAACGACTATTTGTGATATGTTATATGCATTAGAAGTGAGTGTGGAGATGTTGAACATATATGACGTGATGCTTTTGTTGTAAAACTATGTGGTCACCACTCTACGTCAATCTATATTTTTTTGACAAGAAAAAATTGTACTTCATTTTATTGAAGACTTCTCTTAAACAATATCACATGAAAATATTCCCAGCTGATGAATTTATCAACTTTTCTAGTTCATCTTAGCATTACAGAGTGATAGACTGATCGTCCTCATCGATATCAAGAAATGGCAAGTAAATCAATTGTTTGTCCTTGCGGATTTGATATTAATACTATCATACCTACTACTTGATTTACGTGAGATGCATTAGAAAAATAAGATGAAACAAAATAGATTTTCTAACAATTAGTTGAAGCTAATATCCTTGATAGAGAAATGAAATCCAACTAGGAGATAAAACCCCAACCTTCTTACAGTAAAAAAGAACAAAAAATAAAGTAGTAAAATGTAGATGTATCATTTCACTATACTTTGGTTGTCATCTATGCCCTTCAATTTTGTTTTGTAGTGTACAAATAGGCACTTGTCGAAAGTTGAACAAGTAACATACACACCTTATATGGCAATTTCTGTGACATACATTCGAACTAATTTGTATTATATCATATAGGATGTGCACGTTTACTTATTAAACTTTATACAAGTTTGTGTCTACATAAGTCTTAAGAACACCCAAAGTTGGAGGAGATAACAGCCAAGGTAAAATGAAGAGCATGTTCATGTATTACGCCATAAATAAACATATGTTATATTTTCTTGAATATCTGAAGTAATCTAGTGACTAATGTGAAGGATCCACAACTTAACAGCTTCTTTTCCCACAGAACGCTACATTGGAAGATGAAGAAGCTAAGAAATAGTAATTAGCCACTCCGTTGTTTTGTTGTTCTACTAAAGCTTTCATATTTTCACACACAAGTTACATTCTACATGACACCAACAACACAAATTACACCAAGCAACACCCACTATGATACATGAGAAATTTCAGGATTATGTATCTCACCAAATGGGGACCCTCGAGTCCTCTTTTACCATTGACAAAAATAATACGCCTAAAACGGGGGGGGGGGGGGGGGGGGGG
>JAJOOD010023867.1:0-14235 GCA_029582525.1 Solanum tacnaense | reverse complement strand
GGAATTCGCCTGTTCTTCAAGGCTTTGGATTTTGGCTTTCAGTCTCATAAACATGGTTGCACTGTCATAGTGAAGTTGCTGGGCTTGGTAGAGCAGAAGTGCCATATCTCGAATTGCACTTTCTGATTCTCCGTTTGTCAAGGGACTTCTTCTGGAAGCAGCATTAGAAAGAAGCATCTGTGAGTTGCGGATTTGAGCACTTAGTTCCCATGCAAATTGAAGGTTGTTGCTTTCTTTTGCAATTACAAGAATTGCCTTTGCAAGAGAAATCTGATCATTAATTTGTCTTGTCATCGATTCAGGCCTCAGCATTTCTTCAGTGATGTTGAGACCATCCGCAATTCTGTCATGTCTATAGGGTCTCTGCAAAGAAAGACAAAAGAGTACAGGTTCAGATTTTTCCATAAGCTTACAAGAGACGGTCAGACAGAGGAAAAACAAATTGCAGCTTCGAATGAGAATGCCAACTTGAGAGGAAGTCTTTATTGCAACAGGCATCAGCTAATGAGTTAATAAATTCTTCCTCCAAACATATGTAGTTGTCTTGGTAGGTAAATAAGGAATCCCGTGCCCAATTCCTACTTCTTTAGTCAAGGTACCACTACACATAAGTTAACAGCACAGTATGATTTAAATAGTGTAAAACACCGTAAAATGTATCCTCTCATCAGTATTACAAATTTGGAATTATTACTAAATTCCAAATGTCACTTAACTTTTGATTTTCAGAAACCAAATAGTGTTGTTGAGCTCGTTGACGGAGCATTTAAACCCTAAAGATAGGTGCAGGTCATGCAATTCCCCTTGCTCACATGGTGTTTTAATGCAGGCACCAAAGCACTAATATGTGTCTTATTGATCAAGGGCTTGTCCTCATTAAGGCAGCCCTAAACAATGCATACAGCTGGCAAAGTGTCGTATTAATTGCTATATAAAAGTCATAAATGAATACCATTAGTGATTAAGAATAGGAATTGGAAATGTAGAGGAAAACTAAGCACTAAATTTGAATTAGAAACTTAAAATTTCATTTTTTGCATCTGGAAACATAATTTTAAAATGGTTTCTTAAATCATTGATATGCTTTCTTTTACTATTTTTTTCTGATAAGGGCATATAGACGTGATTTATACTTCATACATTTCAACTTTTGAAGTTTTTCAATTCCATCGGGTATAATTGTTGTTTTTTGTTATAGTTGTTTTGCTTGTATTACATACATAACTCTCCTTTCTTTACTTAATTTCTGTCTTCACTAAAGCCGTTCGTTTCGTTGCTCTTTGTACTTAAAGCTCCACAGGATTTTGGTGTAGTTTCAGCATTTGAAAACACTAAGCATCACCAACAGCTTTTTTTCCAATTATTACTCTGATTTCAGTTAAGCAAATACATTATGGCATGGAATCTATGCAGCAAACTCAGCACTGGGCAATAAAAAAGCACTAAATGGATAAATATCAATTGTCGGATGAAATGCTTAAAGGGAAGTAAGAAAATAAGAAGTACCTTGCTGAAGTAAGAGAAAATAAGAAGTACCTTGCTGAACCAAGGGCCATATGAATAGAAAAGATTTTTGCAAAAACAGTCACCATAAAATCAATTAAGTCCATATTTTCAAGTGTCAACACACATTTTGCTTTTATTTTTCTCCTTTTCTTCCCCAACTAGAAAATTTTCACTGGGTATGTTGTTTCTTTCCCCAACTAGAAAAATTATCATCGGCAAGCATGAACCGGCATAATGACAAGAGGGGGGACTACATTGTCCACCTTCACCCATAGACTTTGAGAAAAACTTGGTATATACATGTAATATCTACAGGAAATAGACATATAAAACCAGAGGCACCTGAAAGTGCAGAATATCTGTTGGTGCACTAGTTGAGAAAGTTTTTTGTAAGTCCTCGTCTTTGTAACCAAAGTTCAAATCCCCCTCAATGCACTTAATTTTGCGTAAATTTGACCCTAGTCTCCTACCTTTCCCACTTCAGCCTTCCTTTTTCCTTTTTCCTTTTTTTTTTACCGTCTGCGTACATCCTACTCTCCCCATACCCCACTTGTGGAATTACACTGGGTAAGTTGATGTTGTTGTTGTTGTGGTGGTGGTGGTGGTGGTGGTGGTCTTCTATTTTTTTTTTACTGGGTTTTATGCTACCAGCCTTTTCCTATTCTTTTTTTTTTCTTAAGCCTTTGTTTTTCTTTTTAATTTTCTTTACTTTTGTTATTCATTCTTTTATACCACCAACTCTCCTTTAGCCCTAGTTTAGAATCATAGGTGGTGAATTCAGTTGAATCAGTGCACAATTCTTTTGTGATTTTAATTAGTGAATGAGTAAGTATTTATTTTCTTCTGATTTGATTATGACTCCAAACTGTGACGGCTTGCTAATTTCGCCTTTGGATGTTTTAAATTTGCAATTTCTGAAATACAACACACATATAAAGTATTAAGCATGCCCCCAAGGCCTAGCTCAAGTGGCAAAAGGTGGAGGATTTGTGGCTTAGGTCGCAGGTTCAAGCCCCACACCATGCAAAGCGAAGCCCGGTATTTAAGTGGAGATGGGTAGAGGGGCGGGCCCATTATCCACCGAGTTTAGAAGGCTGTGATTGGTCCAAAGGGCGGGTCACAGACGGATTTCTCGGTTATCAAAAAAAATATATATATAAAGTATTAAGCATAAATTGGAAATACTATAAAGGAAAATTAATCTAAGAAAAAATAATTCAAAACTGAGTTATGTTTTTCACTAACTTACCTGACCAATAGGCACACTTTTTAATTGTTTTTTATATTTAACTTATCTGGAGTCCAAACGGTTCGGGTTGAGCAGGACCAAACGGAATATTTGGATTGCAACTTCAGTGTTGCGTTGGATGAAGTGGACGTGGAAGTGAGGCTTGCCACACAGTCTATTCCCAAGAGAGAAAATTTTAAATACCTCGGGTCTGTCTCCAGGGTAGTGGGGACATGATGATGACTTCACACATCACACTGGGGCGGCATGGATAAAATAGAGGCTTGCCTCTGGACTTGTGTGTGATAAGAAGGTACCACCTAAACTTAAAGGTAAGTTCTACAAAGTGGTGATTAGATCGTCCTTGTCGTATGGGGTAGAGTGTTGGTCAGTCAAGAAATCACATATTCAAAAAATGTATGTTGCGGAGATGAGGATGTTGAGATGAATGTGTGGGCATACTAAAAGTGACAAGATTAGGATGAGGTAAAACGGGAGAAGGTGGGGGTGGCCTCTGTGACGAGCAGCAAAATGAGGAAAGCGAGACTGAGATGGTTTGGACATCTGCAGAAGAGGTGCACCGACACCCCAGTGACAGTGAAGAGGTGCAAAAGGTGGTTGTAGGGAATACGCGGAGGTGTAGGGGTAGGCCGAAAAAGTATTGGGGAGAGGTGAGTAGACAGGATATGGCGCAACTTCATATTACCGAGGACATCACTTTAGATAGGAAGGAGTGGAGGTCGCGTATTAGGGTAGAAGGTTAGTAGGGGTAGAGTGTTGTCTTGCCTTATAAAGGTTTAGAGTGTGTCATAGGACTAGTCATACCCTTGTAGTTCTTGTCATATGTTGTTTATTGTATTTTCGATCATCACACTATTTTGTTGTTGGTATTGTTTCTCTCTCATAAACTTTACACTGCTTTTCCACTTACTCCATTGTTTTCTTCTTTTGTTATTTGGGTTGATGCACTTGAACCGAGGGTCTTCCGAAAACAGTCTCTCTACCTCCACGAGGTAGTAGTAAGGTCAGCGTACACTCTACCCTGCCCAAACCCCTCTTTGTGGGATTTCACGGAGTATGTTGTTGTTGCTGATATTTTTCTTCTTCTACTTTTATCCAATATAATCAAATGAAGAGAAGAAAACTTAATGGACTGAAATAACTTCGGCCTATTAATCGGTTGGTTTTTAAAGCAAATTCTATTACATCAATCTGAAACTAATCTTGAACCGACCAACTGACCGAAAATTCCTCATTATAAAAATCCAATGACAGATCCTATATTAATGCATGGTGCACCTGTGGTCTTTAAATCATGGGTCAGCCTCTGATAATGAGGTAATATGCTAATCTTGGATTTTATTTTATTTTTGAGAAACAGATTCTTGCTTGGGAAAAAGTCAAGTACAGTTGAGCTGAACCACCAAGACTGTTCCTATCTTCTTTTTAAAATTACCGTAATTCATTCAAAAGTAAAAGAAAAAACTACTTCACAAAATCTTTTTAACCTTTCCATATTGAACACTCCAGAATAAAGTTGTAGTCTGTGTTGGGTTGGGTAATACCAGAGTGTTTTCTAAGATAGATACTCTTAGAACCACATTATTATCTACAGAAAACAGAGACCTCTCCATTTTATCTGGATCACCTCAAAAGGCAATATTTGTGTCCTCAGCTTACATAAATTATTCAACTTGTCACAAGAATTCTTTTTCAGTTAACTATGTTCTAAGTTAGGAATTAATGTTTTACTCCACTCCGTCCCAATTTATGTAGCACCGCTTGACTTGACACAAAGTTTAAGAAAGAAAGGCGACTTCTAAAATTTGTGGTATACAACAAATCTTAGATATCTGTGTGGCTATAAATTATTTCATTAAGGATAAAAGGGGAATTTCAAAGTTAAGTTATTTCTAGTTATAAAAAAGTGACATTCTTTTTGGGACAAACTAAAAAGAAAAGTGTGTCACGTAAATTGGGACAGAGGGGTAAAATTTCACTTTGATTGTTTGTCAAAATATATACTATGTAACTCTACATTCTTAACTATCAAAAGGGGATCTTGGTATTCTTGGTTCCTTTGAGACATTCAATAAGATTAGCAAATTACAACGTAGACCACAAGGAAGACAAGTAACTTTGATATGTCTTGTATAATTGATATTTTTATGTCCTTTACCAATTGATTACTTCCATGTGTCCCTAAATAATTTTAAGTTTTCCCAACTCCCAGCATAACTTATATGGAACCTATTTTCTTTATACATACTCTGTATTCTGCTGATTTTGTTAATTCCGTGAGGAATATTTAGGCTTTTATTAAGACACTTCTCAGATCGAACCACTCTGTACTATGTTTTTTTTTTTTGATGACAAGGGAAACCCGCAGCCGCTACCCTTTGAGTGTGCACAGAGTAAAACCCCCGCTCCTATGCAATAGCTCGCAAACCACATAGGAGAGGTAACCCGCACTAGGCAAGCCTGGTGCGACTAGCTCGACCCAGAAGGCAAACCCCTTGCTTTCGCTAGCAAGGGGTTTCGAATTTGAGACCTCCAACATGGAAGTCCCAAACTCTGTACTATGTATTTGATTGTCACAGCTTGACGGAGGTACTTAAACAATAATCAAATTGTACCACATTGTTTAATGCTAAACTAGGAAAATGTGGAAGCCACAATAAACTATATGTTAATCGGATTACTCTTGGTTTCATTTAATTCTTCCATAAGACATGAGGGAGTGTAATATGGAATGATCAGTTTATGAACTTTCCACCTAGTATTGACATCTCAATGTTCCCAAAAGCTTAAATTTGGGAGGAAGGGACTACTGTTCTTCCATGTCTTAGACTAGGACGTTAACTATTCCTTTTCTATTTGCTATCTTAATCATCTTTGAAGCAGATTTACTTGAGGCTGAGGGCATTAATATGACAGACCTTCACAGTACCCTCAAGTCATAAACAAGAATAGTCCTCTCTTTTTTGTTTCTTTAGTTTGACCAAATTTGTTTATCCATCAGTACCATGAATTTCATCTTGAATCCCCAAAGTAGCCCAGATATTTTCAGACACTGTCACACACAAGATTTCTTTTAGCTTTAAAGTTTTTTGCCAAAATCAATAACTAATGCTCATGGTAACCAAAAAACGTCAAATTGTTTCACAAACCCAGCTATAGACCCACTCTAAATTGCTAAATGTAGTCATAATCTCTTCTGATTAATCAATGCACAATGGAGATCTTCTGACATTTGTAGAGCAATGTACTTATTGACACTTTCGCCATAGCAATAATATCCATAAGTAATAGGGAAACAAAAAAGTTGACTACAATTATCCGCTAGAAGTTTGTTGTCGGGCAATAAAATACCAGTGGTCAAGGACCTGGGAAGGGGGGGCATTACCAAAGAGGTGAAAAGTTTGATACATATTCTCAAAGAATTAGGTGTTCTTTCGACAAGAAACAATTACTTAAAATTCACTTAGAACATATCTTTGAAAGAAAGAAAGCTTCATAGTACTTTTAGCTGTTTAAAAGGATAACAATAATGTTTAGAAGGCTGTGATTGGTCCAAAGGGCAGGTCACAGACAGATTTCACGGTTATCAAAAAAAAGAAAAGGATAACAATAATTAAACCGGGCATAAACTGCTTTTGGACATAGAAATAATTTCAAAAGAAGTTTCAGAAATTTCCAACTTGCCCTTTTTGTTTCGAAAGATCTGGATGTGCCTTAGTTGCCAATTCTCAAACCAAAATGACCATTATTGACCAAGAAATGCAATGAAAATTACACCTAACAACTGTACAACATATTAACTAGATTTAGTGAATTGGCTGTACACTCACTTAAGAGATAATATTGAAACAAAAGGCTAACACTTGGATTAAAAATCAAAATCTATCTAAATAAGGATCTAAAACAAGAGGTAGAGACTATTGAGAGTGGTGCAACTTAACTTTGGTTGTTGTTGTGGTTAGCTTGTACTTAGGTGATTAATTATTGTTTAATGGCCGATTAGCTTGTTATAAGGAGGCCAGCCAGTAGTTAACTAAAACTAGTTTGTTAGTAGATTTTGTGAATAGCACGCACAAGTGTAAGCATATAGCCTTGTAAAGTTCATAAACTTGGAGCTCACATTGCACAGACTTCCCTTATTGACTTTTCACTTATTTCCTATCTCAATTCAGCTTTAGTCTATGGTTCCTGAGATAGTGAGGTTGGATCTGTGTAAATTTTGACAAGAACTCTAAAATGGAAAACTAAGTTAACTCTTAGACTGATTGCATACTACTGCAAACTGTTAGATCGGAAATGTCAACAACCATTTCAGTTTGTCCATGTCAAATATATTAACAAGTAACTGACTAACCCGCAAGCTCAAATTCCACAACCCACGTAAACTCGTCTAGCTTAAAAAGAATATTTAGCTAAGAAACAGAAAACAACAGCAATTTATAATACAATGAAAACAAACATTACCTTTGTATAAACCAATCTAGACGATGAATCGCGAGTTTCTCTGCTGAGCAAAATAATGAGCAGCAATACGGCCAATCCACACAAAGTTAACCAAAAAACATTGGAGAATCGCCGTCGCACCGGCCGCCGGAAATCCGAGTTCCTCCGTCTCATTTTCCGGCGACTACTGAATACAAATAATTTCGAGTAAATCTGCGGTACAGTGACTTCAGTAACAGTATATTTTGGCACCAAAAAAAAAAAGATGAGTGGGAAATCGAAGAATTAGGGTGAAATTGAAGATTTGGGTTTTATTGAAGGGAGTTTTTTCGGAGTTATGAGTGGGACAGTAATGGAGATTGATATTCAGATCTACAACAAGGGAGAATGCTGCATGTCAAATTTTTCTTGAGGACCAGGGAAAATAACTGTGAAATTTGATTGTGTTAAATTGCTTTTTGCACCCCTTGAATATGCCCTCTTTCGAGATTTATATTTTATTTTATTTATTAATAAAATAATTTACATTCTAACCTTACCAGTAGTATTTTTTCTAAAACATAAAATAAAGTCATTTTTATTAGAATTTTTAGGAAGGTAGAATTGAAAAAATACAAATATGAATAGAACTTAAACACAACCTCTGATAATTTTTCATTTTATTGTCTTAAAATTTGTTTTAGATTTTATAGAGATTTAATTAAGTTTATACACTCTCTTAATTTTCTCTTAACTATTAAATTTATAACTTTTGAGAGCGTTTGGACATGCGATTCATATTGTGATATGAAATCATAAGATGAAATCAGCGTTTGGACATGCAATTTTACGTTGATTTCATATCATCATATGAAAATCCCAAATTCTTCAAAAATCAAGATTTGAAAATTTTAAATCATGATTTGGGATTTTTCAAATATTAAAGTTGACCCACAAGTTTATATCTTATAAAAAAAACTTACATTTAATTTATATATAACCCATCAGTGGTCCATTAAAGTTGGTATGATGTCTCACTTAGGCACCTCAATTGAGCGATGTTCATTTCAGACACCTAAAATAAGGTTTCGTTGTGTCATTTTGACTTTTTTTTTAATTTCAGTAAAAATATAAAATGTGTGTTACACACGTGAATGACGTGTAAAGTGACAAATTATACGACAACATTTGTCATTTGTGTCAAAAGTAATTTTTAAATAAATAATTTTAAAATAAAAATTGACCAATGAATTAATGACATATGATCCAACATAAAGTGTCTAAAATGAACATCGTCCAATTGAGGTGTCTAAGTGAAACATGATGTCAACTTTAGGGGACCATCGATGGGTTAAGCCTAAATAAAATTGACAATTCATATCATTAAAACTGTTTATATCTCATATAACGATTATTCTTGCCAATATAAAATTTATTTCTACTTCAATTAAATTCTTAATTTACTATTTATATTAATCAAATTCATTATTTTTTATTAAATTTATTTCTATTTCATTAAAATCAATGTTTAATGAAAAAAAATCGTGATTATATTGAGTGGACAAGATTAATTGTTGTACCATTAATTGAAAGAAAAAACAATTTCATTAGCTATTAACAATTTGAACATTACAGCTGATGTTCAATTATTATTTTTTATTGAATTAAGGTTTGATTAATAAATGTTGTAATTTTTAGAATAATTTTATGATAGTGTGTTATGCGATTTTAATTTTTTTCACTTAATTGGTAAGATTGTATAAAGAATTGAGACAATGTTAATAGTTTAATAACTTATGAGTTTTTATATTTATGAGAAAATATACAATATAAAAAGTCCAAATTGTATGTCCAAACAAAACTTTAATTTTATCTTATGATTTCATATTATGAATGATTTCACATCACATGATGAAACGGCCCCTTAAGAATTTGATTATATAATAAAAACAATGCAATAACGTAGGTTTGAGATTGTTGCTCAATTTATTATAACTAACATATGCATTCGGACTATCTAAAGTAGTATCATGAATATTGAATGATAAAAATATCTACATGAAATTTTTAAATTTTATCTGACCTTTTGTCAGTAGGAGTTTCACGATGTTGTTAGAAAACACCCTAATATGCTTCTTAAGATGAACACTTTATCAAGCACTATTACCTATGTATTGGATACTGTATATTAATGCTCTTAGAAATTGCTACTAAGCCATTATCTTGAATTATTTGAATCAGACTCATTGTTGATGTGACGTCAATTGTATGTTTTAAAAATATGATCGTGTACATGAGAATTGATTTATATGTTATATAAGTATTACTAAAGAGTTTGTTTTTCTTCAAAACAATATCAATGTCAACAAAAACTACATTAGTCATGACAAACAATAATTTATTTTTTAAAATTTTAGAATACCCCATGCATATAGTAGGAGTATAATAGTTTTGACTCTTGATCACATTTTAACATGTTTAGTTATATTTTTTGTGCAACAAAGACGATCTAGCAATTTCAGGTAACTTAAAATTAACTACTTATTATAAATAAATATTAAAGATCAATATTATAACTCTTGGATATGATAAATTCAACCACATATCCTTTAGATCTGGTCTCACCAAGTATATTGTATGTTGTACCATTATCACCTTTATCTTAACTTTATTTTTTTTTAAAAGGACTTAGAGTCTACAAAATACTATTGTTTGTAACTATTTTTGTTATTGTGACCTTTGCACCTACAAAACTCATAAATCACATTATATTTTTTCTTGAATTATTGCGTGTTGTTTCTGAAATACATGATTGCATCAATGTTTTTTTAATCTCAAAATCTAAATTAGCATAAAAAACTCCATTTGCAGATTTATAAATAATTATATTCTCCAATGAAATTATATCATATGCGCCTAATTCTTTCTGCTCTGCTTAATTTATGTCAATTTTCATATTTTTTCTTTCTACCCATAATTTGAGGGAACTATAAAAATTAATATTACACAGAGATTTGAATCCAAAAGCTTCCACACATAATTTGAAGCTTCAATTACGAAGCTAATTTTGTAGCCTTTAAATGACAAAAGGTGAAAAAGAAACATGAGGCTAAAATCTTTTCTTGATGAACTTGGTAATTGCCACAGAAGCAAACATAACCATAAAACACGCAGATTACTAACAGTAGTTTCTTAAATAAAGTAATATCATTAAGTTAATTATTTAGTAAACTATCTTTTATCTTTTTAATACATAAATTCACTTATTAATTTACACAATTTAACAATATATGATAAGTTTAAGGCGGAATTGTCTGATAGATCCTTGTACTTGTATGCAATTGTATTATGGACCATTCTACTTGACCATTTGTCAATTGAACCCTTAAACTCAGTGAAACAAATCATTTTAAACCTCTTTCGTTGTGTGTGAACTTCAAACACTTCACAAAAATGACATATTATCATCCACATCACATTTTAAATGACATGTCACTTACTATTATTATTTTGGCAAAAGTACTCATTACCCCCTTGAACTTGAAGCTTTTTATACGGTGTACACCTAAACTAAATTCCGTTTTAATTACCCCCCGAACTTATTTATTCCTCCGTCGCGTACACCTTTTTTGTCCACCTGGCGTAGAAATTGACAACACACTCTACTAGGCGTGTGAGGAAGTGATTTTTTGCCACATCACAAAGCTACAACGGTAAAAAAAAAACGTAAAATCTCCATTTTTCTTTAATATTTGGCATATTTTAAACAAAAAATAGGGGAAAATGTAGATGAAAAGTAAAGGAAACAAAGATTAACACTTACTTGGTAAGAATTTCCGACAAATTTGAAATTCAAGGGTTCCGCGAAATCAGCCCTTATTCAAAAATAACTTTTAAACGATGAATTTTAATATTTGGCTTATTTTAAATGAAAAATAGGGCAAAATGTAAATGAAAAGTAAAGGAAACAAAGATTAACACTTACTTGGTAAGAATTTCAGACAAATTTGAAATTTAATCGACCAACTTCACATCTAGAAAAACCCAAATCTTGAAGGAGTTCCGCGAAATCAGCCCTTATTCAAAAATAACTTTTAAAAAATGAATTTGAAATTTAAGAAATTTATTTTTTGCAATATTAATTTATCTAGGTGGCTATTATTTATCCAGGTGGAAATCCACATCACCACTTTTGCCAGCTGTCGTCGCGTGTAGTCACAATAGGAGCAGGTGGACGAAAAAGGTGTATGCGACGGAGGAATAAACAAGTTCGGGGGGGGGGGGGTAATTAAAATGGAATTTAGTTTAGGTGTACACCGTATAAAAAGCTTCAAGTTCCGGGGGCTAATGAGTAAGTTTGCCTATTATTTTTTAAGAATATATTTTTTCTTTCTTTTCACCTCTCTCCATTTTTTTTACATTAGAGATACCACCACAACCTTCTCTTCTCACTAGTATCATCACATTCCTAAATAACTAACAATTATCATTCAATTTTTTTTTTGAAATTTCTTTCATTCACAACTTTTAATCGTATTTCTTTTACCAACATTTATATCTACCACTTGAACAACCATAAATCTCTTTTGCTCATTGATGTTAACAAATTGCCATTAAAATACATCAATATACTCTAATATTTGTACACAATTTTACATAACACATTTCACCTAATTTCACGACGACATTCAACAATCACTTTTGAAATACTGTTGAATCTTTATCACATTATGGGTTATAAATTATGCCAAAAATAAAAGAAAAATACAGATCTACAACAACAATACAGTTTTGTTTCTAATCCTGAGAGGAAGAAAATGTGAAAAAAGAAAAGAAAAAAGAGAAACAAGAAAAGAAAAGGGCCGGAAAGGGGAGAAAGAAGAGAAATGGGGGTTTGAGAGTAGAAAGAAAAAAAGAAATGGGAAGGGGTGAGGTGGGAAAAGAAAGAAAGAACTAATTTTTTTTATTTTTGATCTTTTGGTTCTATTTTTAAAAGAAAAAAAAAATTAGTCAATAATTAAGTTGCCACATAAGCGGTGTCAAAGGTCAGAAGGATTTAAAACATAGAGTTTCGTTGAGTTTTAGGGTTCAATTAACAAATAGTCAAGTAGAAGGGTCCAAAATACACGCATACGAGTAGAAGGATCTATCATACCATTTTGCTTAAATTTAATAAATATCATGTTAATTTCTCTATTTTTGATATTTTGGTTCTATTTTTAAAAAGAAAAAAAAATATTTTTAGTCAATAATTAAGTTGCCACATAAGTGGTGTCAAAGGCCAGAAGGATTTAAAACATAGAGTTTCGTTGAATTTAAGGGTTCAATTAACAAATAGTCAAGTAGAAGGGTCCAAAATACACGCATATGAATAGAAGGATCTATCAGACCATTTCGCTTAAATTTAATAAATATCATGTTAATTTCTTTAGCTTTTAACTGTACTAGTGACAAAGAACCCGTGCAGTGCACGGGCCCAATATTTATTTAGAAGTTAATTTTTAATTGATATTGATCTAATGATTTTAAGTTTTAATTTTGAATAAATTATATATATATATATGATAGTAAACGTTCATATTACTGTAAAAATACCAGATAAATATTATTAACTTTATAATTTTAAGTAATTTTGATTAAATAATTTAAATTTTTTTTATCTAAAATAAATTATACATATTTGTGTAGCAGTAAATCATCTCGCTCCTTTTTCTCAAAAATCTTATATTTGTGAACATTGTCCTTTATTTTCTAAAATTGAAGGACATATATAAAAATCATTGTTAATTCATTTGGTTGTTTTTCTCGTAAATCAAGTAAGTTATGCGAAAATTTAAGTATTGTTGCATTACTAATTTAGGCAACAATATTTTTAAATTAGTTTAATTCTTATAATAGTATCTACAATGTTAATCCCTATATAATTTGTCTTTTAACGAAGTTGTCCCTTAAGTATGAGCTTAGTCATTTTGAGGTCTTGATAAAAAAAAATACATTCTAATTTAAGTCTTTAAAATTTTATGAGTACAATAAAATTTCTCAATTTTAATTCATTTGTCTAATTTAAATCTCTTAAGTATATCATATATAACTCATTATAAAATTCGAATAATTTAAATTTTGATTACCCATAAAAATATTTCATTATGTTTATTAAATTTCCAATAACATTGTAGAAATTTGTATAGTACAGTGATATTTTCTTACTTTTTTGGATAAAGATTTATTCTATTCATATAATTAATTAGTGTTAACATAAAGATAAAGGGAAATTACTTTAAAATTGAAGTAGGCCCATAAAATTGAAGATAAAGTTAAGGGGCAACATGCCAGCGGGATTTTTATTAAAACTGAAGTAGGGCCCATACTTTGAAGATAAAAGTTAAAGTGCATAGAGGAATGAAATAGGAGTGTGGTTGTTTTGTCTGACTTGAAAAGAGTACATGTTCAATGGCACAAAGTACAATAGATTTGTAGCAAAATAATTACAAAATACCGAAAATGCCCCTATGCCAAGCAGGCATGCTGACGGGGAGGAGTCCTCAGTTGCTTCCAGCAGAAAACCACAACTTCCATCTTCCTCTACTTCGCTTGCTTCCGCTTCTGCTTACTGTAGTTCTCCGCTTTGCTTCTGCTCGTTGAAGCTTCTTCAATTCCGGTGAGTATTTCTTGAATAGAAGAACTCAAGTTCTGGAAAAAAACCTAACCCACCATTTTTGCTTGTTAATTTTAAAAAATAAATATATATAGGTCTTTACTCAGCCACGATTTCTTATGGTATGTTTTGAGGTTAATAATGGAGTTTTTCAAGCGATTGTTTGCGTGGATAAAAGAATAAGTTTTTTTATTACAAACATGTACTTTCTTTGATGCTATTTAAGGCATAATAAGACTACCCACATACAACATTTTTGAAATATTTTATGTTGTCAATTATTATGATTTATAGTATTTTTTACGATAGATTCACTTCAAGAATCAGTGGAATTTTTTGTATTTTTTTCAAAACATATTTTATGTTGTCAATTATCATGATTTATAGTATTTTTACGCAATTT
>JAJOOD010023866.1:0-12621 GCA_029582525.1 Solanum tacnaense | reverse complement strand
TGGTTTAGACAATTAAAATACATAATCTAATTTTAATTTTCCTTAAATATTTAGTAATGTAACTAATACTTATTAAACTTATTTTAGCATGATTTAGTACTTTTAAATTATGATCATTTTCATTATGACTTGTTAATTTGCAATATTTATTTTATATGATGATTTCATTATTATTTTTTATTGAATATTTTAGTGTCATCAGTACTCATCTCATATTTTGTGTTATTTTCTTAAGAAACAAACACCTTAGATAATTGTATTTTGGTTGGACTAAAGAAATATTTGAAGCACAAGTTAATTATATGTTTGTATGCCAACTTTACTGAAAAATCCAAAAATCTGAAAAAATCCGAGGTTTATTAGTTTGGTTTGATATATAAATTTAAAAATTCGACACAATGGTTTGGTTTGGTATTTGAAAACCCCGAACCAACCCGAGGTTGAAAAGCCCGAAAAAATCCGAATTTTAGTTTGGTTTGGTCTATAAATTATTATTTTTTTACACAAATGATTTGGTTTGATATTTGAAAAACTCAAAGCAACCCGGTCATATAGACCCCTAGTTCCACAATCGATTACTTTTGAAGTGATTATATAAGTAAATATTAGCAACATAATATATAGTGCAAACTAGGTACATTGATAATATTAAAATCAGACACAAACAGTGCGTATAATTTAAGTGTGGACATGAATATACTTTGCATGTGGCTAACTAGGCAAAAACGTATTTAATTAACACCAATATCTGAATATTCAACGGTCATGCAATTATAAAAATATTTATAAAAACAGAGAGGAAAAAAGAAGCAGCTCTTATTATATATGGTATATGTTGAATTCTTTAAACTTTTTTTGTGTGTTATTTTTTCGTATTTTAAACACTTTAAATAAAAAATCTAACTTCAACTTTACTGTGTGAATACATAGTCCATGGCAGATCTAGGATTTTAAGGTTGTGAGTGCTCTTAAAGTGGCGGAATAAAAAATATAAAAAAGACAGGTTGACAATGAAAATCGAACCCGGGCTCAACAACATTAAAAGAGCCTTAAGCACCCACCAAAGACCCAATGGATCAGTCAAATCATTTGTTCACTGGGTGTTCTATGTTAATTTTATACAAATAACTCTTAATTTCTACATAGATATATATATTTTGAGACGAGGTTAATGGATGCTCGAGCACCCGATGGACTCTATGTGGGTCCACCCCTGTACATAGTATTCAATTATTACGAAGGATTAAAATTTTTGATTCCGCAACAAATAAATAATCATTCAACACATCTCTCTCAAAAAGAATTTCAGTGGGCTTTTTCAGCCTCTTCGTTTGCTAATTTGAGTTTAGGCCGCATTTGATACAAGACAATTTACTCAGACATATAGGACTATATTCCATAAGAAATTAATTATTAATTGGAGAGTCAGAATAATTTTTTTCTTCTATGAAAATTTCAAATATTATAAAAATACTTTAAGCTATAAAAGGTTATACTACTACAACAACGACGATATATTAGTGTCATTTCGTAAAGTAGGGTTTGGGGAGAGTAATATGTACACTTATCTACCTTCAAACTATTTCTGATAGATGCACAACTCAAGGAAAAAACAGTTCAAAAAAATATATAGAAAGAAATAACAGAAATAAATAAGTCATGAAAAACTACTATAGTTGTAAAAGGTTATATTTGCATTAATTTTTGTAGTTATTAAATATTTAAATTTTAGTTAAAAAATTTAAGGATTGATCTAATATACACCAAAAATGGATGTGTTTCACTTGTACTCTGGACCAGATATTGTGCGCAAAGGCCCAGAAAGCATACGGGCCAAACGAAAGCACTATATGATTTTGGGCCGGATCTTAATTTGGGCCCAAAGGTTAGATAACTTATGCCTCGTCTAGCAAAAGATTTGTACGACTAATTTATATTTTGCAAGTATTCCGAATACAACATATCTAGTGTAATTCACAAGCAAGGTCTGAAAAGGGTGTAGTGTAAACAACTTTACCTTTACCGTAAGAAAATAGAGATGTTATTTTTTATCAAGTAAAATATATCAAAAAGTTAAGTATTTAAAACAACTACAATAATAAAGAATTTGTGCCAAAAATAATAAAACGTATCTTATGTCACAAACGTCTAATATAGAGAGGTGTATCAAAAACACCCCTAAACTTGACGTGAATTATTAGTTTCATTTTCAAACTATTGACAACCTTAAAAACACCTCGTTATTTGACTAACTGAATTAAATACACTCTCGCTCTTGCAACATGAATGAAATACACCCCTAAATTCTTGTCAAGTTTAGGGTTTTTTGTAACATATCGCAATTTGAAATAGCTAGGAAGAAGCTAAGAACTGGAAATAGTCATTTTAGGAAATAATGAAAATCTGGAAATTTGTCTAAAGTTAGGAAAAATTGAGTTTTAGCCAACTTCAAACGGTCATAATTTCTAGCTCAGGATGAGTTAGAGGTGCTTCCAGATATGGTAGAAAATATCTTGGAATGATCTTTCCAAAGCCGCTGAGTTTGCGCAATTCTGAGTTTGTATGAGTGAGTTATGCCCTTTGGAAGTTGGGCTGTTGGAATTAGGAAAGTCCAAATCCGGATTTTTGAAGGGTAGTTTGGTCTTTTCCTTACCCAACTTAATTAATTCATTTTTAGGAGTTTAATTGGGGTAAAGTCTGATTTCAGTTAGTTTTAGAAAGGTAAATTTCACGCTAGGGCTTGGAGAAAGGAGAAAAGAGGAGAAAGGAGAAGAACGTCCAAGATTCGTTCAAGATTCGTCGAGATTAGCTTGTGGCTTTCGTCGGGGGTGATCCCTACAAGGTATGTGAGATCACATAGCGTTGGGTTAGTTCATCCACGCGCCAATCATGATTCAATTTCAGTGAAGTTATTAGATTTGAAAGTAAATCCTTGAGTTCTTGATAAATTTTCGTTTGAATTCTTGTGGGTTGTGTTGATTGGAGTTTCTTGAGATTGATTCACGTTTTTGTCGTGCCGTAATTTTCCTAACCTTTAGAAAAATCACTTTTGAAATGTTCTAAGTATAAAACAATTTGAGAAAAATACTTAGAAAAGAGTCGCCACTTAATTTTTTAAAGAAATTAAGAAAACTTATAATTTTCAAAGATTTAAACAGAAAAAATCATTCGAAATAACAAAGAAGGTTCGGGGTTCAATTTACACTTCGAGAAGGGTTTAAACATTCGAAGTGCCCACTAACATGCGGTTGATCTGCGACTTGACTAAAATATATTTTTGACTATTTTTAGGAAAATGGTTTAACATAAAAGAAAATATGATAATTTACAATATTTAGTTAACTTTGAGAAAATAATTAAATAAGTGACACATAGTATTTTGATTTTTTAGAGAAAAGGATTCAAAATGGAACAATTGACTCGAAATACAAGTGAATAGAATATTAATAAAACAAGATTAATTAGAATTTATTTTATTCATTTTGAAATAATAATTTAAACCAATTTAATAAATTAAGGCATAAAAATCATTTTTTAATTAATTGACTAACCCTTTTTGAGAAAATGACTAAGTAAGTAGTTATAATAATAATTTACACTATTAGATTAACTTTGAGAAAGTAGTTAAACAAAGAGCGATTTTTATTTTTTAAGAAAAATGAGACCTTAATTGAAATATTTGAATTAGAGACAAGTAATAAGAATTTTAAAGAAACTTAAATTAGTTGGTTTTTTATTTGAGTCATTTTTTGGTTTACGAAAAAGCTATTTTAAACTAATAAATTTTTTTTTTTTTTTTACTAAAGATTATAAATGAAAATACAAGAGTTGATAAAATAAGTTTTGTTAGAAACAAAACAACTCAGATGAATAGTTCGTCTTTTGGGGAATTCAACTAAGTTAATTAAAAATTCTAAAGTTAGAGTTAAGCAACAAATAATAAGTAATCGCAATTAAATAATTAAAGTGTAAGGGAAAATTGAATTTGGGCCTTTCTTGGGCCAAATTCGCTACTTTTTTGGGGTTTAAACAAAACCCGTTTTTGTATACACAAGCTGTATATCAGTGTATACAGCTTGTATATCAGCCCCGTTTCCTGCCTTCTAGACCTGTAATAGCTCCATTTTGACCTGTTTCAGCTTCCTTTATAATATATATTCTCTTCCCGAACCTCACTGGATTCCGGTTGCAAGGTTGACTCGATAAGAAGGAGGATGCAAGAGCTAGGAGCCCATTAGACTCATTTGGAGAGTGTTCATGTAAAGAAATAAGAAGATGAGGATTAACAAATAATCAAGAATGGATGGGTGTTAAACACAAACGACCTTTGATAATGCAAGTCTAATATATGCAAAAAGTTGGTAGGCAAAACTAGAGAGAACAACTTTTAATCCTATGACAAATAATACAACTATAATTTCAATCACATAACAAGGATCAGAAATGAGTGAATAGGGGACATCAAATATTCTATCAGCAACATTAAGCACTGCACTTTAAAGTTGCAAAGTTACATCAGCAAGGAAAAGGACAAAAATAATTCATCAAAGGGAAAACAAGAGGAATCATTCTCATTTTTTAATTGAAGGAGGGAAAGAGAAAAATAAATAAATATATATATAAAAATAAATAAACAAAAGCTTTTCTACAATTAAACAAGAGGGCAACTACAGAGTGATAAATATGGCACCACATTATACTGCAACTTTAAACAATTGAGTGAACTTCAACAAAAGACTCATCACAATTTCAAATTTCAAGAAACTAATAGTCATATCTATGCTAGGTGAGTTAGATGAAAAAATAGCAAATTCTAATAAAGTATGACATGATTTTGAAAGACTATTCCATCTACGTTCACTTAAGCCAAAAGAGACAATGTGTGAATTATTCATTTTTGGCTCATAAAGGAACTACTGGAAACTATTCAATTATTTCACACAATAGGATAGAACCTTTTAACACAAAAATAAAGGATGAAATGAAGCCGAACCTTAACTAAATTAAGACAAACTTTTTCTAGAAATTTAATCAAATCAGTGGACCACTTAGAACGACATCTAGTTGTGAAATCATATTAAGCTAAGTAACATGGAACATCAAACCAAAGCTCATGTAAAGTAAAACTTCAAAGGATTCACAAGCATGAGGATTTGACCAGCAATATTCGGAAGTATTAAACGAAGAAAATGACATTTCTGATTAATCAATACCGATCAAAACGAAACTCTTAACAGGACCAAGAGGCACCAAAGCGAAGAATTCTAATTCACATTTTTCTCAATTTAAGGTTTAGAATGACATTTAGCAGCTATCTCAACACATCATACTCATTTTTATTAATCCAACAACACTCATGATAAACTAAAATAAGAATAAAAGAAAATCCTAAATATACTAAACCGGATGGTCAGTAAAGAAGGAGACTACTAAACTACATTTACTCTACAGGATAAACAACGTATTACACTAAATAAACTTGAAAGAAATTCTACCTTTTTTGGAGCAGCGACCGGGACGGTGAACTTTAGGAGGACAACGATTCTTCCACCACAAATTCGAATACGAACAACAAATCAAGAAAATCTAAGTGGCGACCTTTTCCGAACTTAAAATCAAAGAACTAAATACAAAAGTTTTTAAGTGTAAAATGACTATTGACGAAGAAACTCAAACTTCAAAGCCTCTTCCCATGCCCCTTTAGGTTGAATAATAAGAGAGTATATATAGCTAGGAAATTAGGGCAGATTTGGGGAAGAAAACGGATAGGAACATGGGGGCAAAATCAAAATTCCCCAACCAAATCAATTCAAATTTTTCCCCCAAGGGTAAAGAAAAGTTGTTGTTGTATGGAAATTCAACCAAAATCCCCTAGAATCCGGATGGAAAAGATCAAAATGGGCGGTTGTTGCAGAGCAAGTTGTAGGAGTTGTTGGATATTGACGCGTGAGGGAGAAGGAGAACCATGTGCAGGGGTCAGTCTGTGTCGTTGTATTGCTGCTGTGTGTGTTGAAATTGGAAGGGAAAAAGGGGTTGGGTCGGGTATGTTTGCTTTTGTGAATGTGGGTATGTATGTTGTATTGCTGCTGATGTATGTTGATTGAATTGAGTTTCTTGGGCTGGGTTATTGGTGGAAAAGGAAATGGGCCAAAAATAGGGAGTATTGGGCCGGCAGATGCTGGAAAAAAAAAAGGCCCAAAGTTAGCTTGAAAGATTTAAAGCAAATGGTAAGGAATGGGTTGGATCTGTACTTAATAAAAAGGCCAAAGGATTGTAAACTTAGACAACTTAAATTTAAGAAGTTAATCAAATTGAGTTGATTTGCAAATTCGGCTAAAGTTAAAATAAGATGAATTAATATAGTTAATTTACGAGCTCCTTAATCTTAACGGAATAAAATAAATACCTCAATTATAAACTAATAATTCAAAATTATAACTATAACTTAAGGTAAATTAATAAAATATTTAACTAAATGTAAAATCTTTTTTGATGATTTTCAAATATTTACAAAATAACGTGATTGTAGAAATGTACGTATTCATTATTTAAAATAATTACAAGAAGACAAAATTACTTTTAAAAATAACTTGCAAGTATTTTGAATTTCGTAAGATTCATTAATTCAAAATTACAACCATCACTAATAAAATATCTAAAAATAAAAAATCTTTTTGAGATGATTTTGAATGTTCATAAAATACATTAGTTATACACATAATTATAAAACATATATATCATCTAAAAATTATAAAAAGTGACAAAACTATTTCAAAATAACTTGCAAACTATATTATTATTATTTTTTTTTTGAATTTTTTTATAAAACTAATTATTTTAAATCGTTTGAAATTGAAGAAGCTCGATGATTAATACATATTGTGGAGGTCCAAAATTGGGTGTCAACAGTTTTTAGGTTTGATTTTGAGTAGAATTCGATGTACTTTGAACATATAATCGATTCTAAGTGTTTGGGGAAAGAACCCATGGAGTTTAGAGGATTTAGAGCTGGAAATCGAAGAAGAAATTTCGTCGGTCAAAATTTGGCACTGCCTCCGCGTCACGGAGCCATTCCCTAGATTTGGGAAAAATCATTTCGCGGAGCGGAGTGGTCACGGAACGTTCTACCTCAAAATTCGTTTTAGAAACTAAAATTTAAATGCCTCTCCGCATAGCGGACCCACCCTCAAATATTAATTTTTGGTTTATTCTCATGTTTAGCTATCTAAAATCATTCCTAAGCATCATGAGATCTTTCCAATCACAAATCAAAATCCTTGAATCCATAATTCAATACAAGGACCAGTTAAGAGTCAAGTCAAGAGTAGTTAAGATAAAAGTCGAGAGAAGTTCCTATAGTTTTACAAAAGTCTTTTCAAATGTTTTAACTTTGTTTTAAGACTTAAAGTTCAAGTTGAGTAAAGAGTAAAGTTTGAAGTCCATTTCTTCAAAAGTATATGGGGACTATGTATTCCCAAAGGGTTTAAAATGTTTTCACATTTAGACAAGAAAGGAAACCTCGATTTCCAAAGGGCATTCATGCTAGTTTTCAGAAAAGAGTAATCGCTTTTTAAATAACGCAAGAAGGGAAACTTTGATTTCCAAGATAGCCTTTGAGCTATGTTTTTGAGCACTAATCTCAAATCACAGAAGAAGTATGGTTTTAAACCTAAAGAGCTAGTATCATATTTTGGAAGTAGTATTGAACACCGATATGGGGGAGCGTTCAGAGAACCCACATCCCCCATAAACCATGTAGCCATCATGGGTAGAAAAGGGTCATACTTTTTAGATGAACCCTTAGTTCTTTTTAGCATAGACTAGTGGATCCACTTAGTAGTTCAGATCATATACCCTTGGCAAGGTATAGGATGCCTTGGCAGTGTGAGGTAAAATGTTGTATCATCACTATAGTTCTTAAGTGATGGTTGTCGGTTAGAAAAACTCCACAGAAGTTAATTGTATTCTTATATACACAGTTATTTGTTTTTTACATACATTTCAGAGTTTTAGTGTATCTTTGCATACACACAGAGTTGACATCATGTTTTAAACAACTTTTCTTTATGTTACACTTGTTTTAAACTGCTTTATATTGAAACTTGTTTTAAACTGCTTTATATTGAAATGAGTTCAATTATGTTGAGTTGAGTTGAGCCAGTTAAGTTCTTCAGTTTCCTTTCAATTTCTTTTCAAGCTTAAGTTGTGTTTAGCATTCCAACTCGCATACTCGTACATTCAATGTACTGATGCCAGTTGACCTGCATCTTATTATGATGTAGACGCAGGTAACTAGGATCGGCATCCAGCGCATCGTTGATCCAGTGAGCAGTTTAGAGTCTGTTGGTGAGCCTCTTTGCATTCCGGATGACTCATTTTATTTCGCTTTCAGTATTTCATTGTTAGGATGATTGGGGGTCTTGTCCCAACATCCCTCTTTGTTTTAGAGGCTTCATAGACAGTTAGTAGTTCAGTTGTCTTTACATTATCATTTCTTAGGTTAAGACTTGGGTTGCCATTTTTTACCAAGTTGAATGTTAACATTTAAACATTCTCAATTATTTCATTATTCAGTTGAGTTAAATGCATTTGATCATTGTAATAATGCTTAGAGTCTTCCGCTGAGTAAGTAAGTCAGGCCAAGGGTTCGCTTGGGGCCAACAATGGTTCTCGAGTGCCAGTCAAGTCCAGGGTATAGGCTCGGGGAGTGACAGTTTTCAACTCTTCTCTCGACTTTTTATTAAGAGCTCCATACTCCCACAAGAGTTTGAGACTACTTGTTATGTCATGTGGCAGATTGATGTGTGTATCACACGTGTATCTAAGTTTAGTTAATCATGTAGGGGGAGGGGTGTTTTTAAGTCTGTTAATGGTTCGAGGTTGAAACTAATAATTTGCGTCAAGCTCAAAGGTGTTTTCAATGTTTCTCTCTAATACTCCATTTGTCCCTAATTACTTGTCCACTTTTGAATTGATACACCTATTAAGAAAACAATTATTGACATAGTGAGTTTACCATTATACCCCTATTAATTATGAAATGAATGAATTAAAAACTTAGGATTTTCAAGAAGTTGTACTTTTTTCAAAGTAATTAATTGAGGGTATAATAGGTAAAAATATTTTGTCCTTTCTTGATTTATCAAAATGGACAAGTAATTAGGGATAACTATAAAAGAAAAAATGGACAAGTAATTAGGGATAGAGAGAGTATATGTACTAATATTTTGTAGGGAAAAGGGTCAAAATTACCTCTCAACTTTATATTATTGGTTGACTTTACCCTTACCGTTAAAAACAAGCCGTCAATAAACTTAACAAATATATCCCTCCTTGGACAGAAACCCCCAAATCAATTGAAATTACCCGATTTTAATTGAAATTATCCAATTTCCTTTTTAACCCGAATCAGAACCCAACCCACTACGCTAAACAAAACTCATAACAAATTAACCTATTTCCAATCTTCTTCATCTAATACTCAGTTTGGATCATTGTTACCCATTGTATTGTATAGTATCGTTATCATACCTACGATGTTTGTTTTGATTGTTACTTCAAATGTATTGTATTGTATTGTATTGTTAAATTTCATTGTTACGTAACAATGAAAACACCCATTTTATGAAACAACCAATTTGGTGTATTCCCATTGTTACTTAATTTATTTTTCTAATTATATCCTTACATAATATTTCATAATACTTTTTTACCCTTTACCCTATATTATTTAATTTTAGTTAAACCTCCAACCCTAGAATAATTAAATATATTTTAGTAAATTTATAAATTACAATACCAATACGATACAGTCAAATTAAACAATAAAAATGTTATTAAACAACAACAAATAATACAACGTAGCCAATCATTGTATCTATCATACAATACAATACAGTACATTATGAAACAATGGGTAACAATGATCCAAACACAGTGTAAGTGTTCTTCCCCTTCTTCTCACTGTTCTTGGCTAAGTACCCTAAGAACACTCACAATCTTTATCATAGCTAACACATAAATCCTACCATGTCTAACAAAATCAATCGAAAAGTTGATATTTATCATCAACCAACGAACAATTCGGAGATAATGTACGCAAATCGGCTGTTTGTGCACTTACCACGCGTGGACCCCTCCTCCCCCACCCCCGCCACAAAGAACATTCGTCATCCAACCCAAAGAGATAATTTACACAAATTCGGCTGTTTGTGTTTCTTTTGTTTTGGCAGATTTATTTCTTTATATTGGGACTTGAAAATCCCTAAGTTGCCATCCAGTGGTGAACAGTGAAAAAAAGGGGAAGAACACTGAGATGTAGAAGATTGGAAATGGGTTAATTTGTTATGGAGTAAATGACATATATATATAACTGTTATGGAAAATTAGCAACAAATAGCTCATAATTAAATAGCATTTAATCAACAAAAAAAAAAAAGAGCACAAATTAGCCCATATTAACAAGCGGCATACTAATAGGGTTTTTTTTTTAAAAAAAAAAAATTTCTTGTGAAACTAACCGCCACACACAACATTAAAAACGGAACGTGGGTAAACAGTTAACTGAATTATCTTTTATCACATAATTGGATTTTTATCACGTGAATGAACAATCATGTATACAATGCATGCATGTATACATATCTGTGTATTCATTCACTACAAATGTAAACACTGAATCGAATAATCTTTTATCACATGAATGAGTTTTTGTCATTTGAATGAACAATCATGTATACATATCCATGTATTCACTCACTAAAAATTTGTATACATTCCAGATTCTTCCTTCAGTGTGTTAATGAGGATTGCACTTGAAAATTAAAATACTCAGCATTACACAAGTCAAAATATTCAAAGCATGACTAAAATTTGAAGTTTTGGGTGGAGATTCAATAAAATCATAATCAAAATCTCCTTTTTTAGAAATAATTCTAGGAATATTTTCTTAACCGTGGCAATTGATACCCGCAATCAATTTCTATCTCCTTAATTTTCGCCCAAATATAAAAACTTTCAACTTGAAAAATTAAAAAACCAAGAAAAAAATTAACAACAATATAAAAAGTGAAGACATGCAAATCTTCTAGAGAAGATATAACATCAACTTCTAACACTTTTGTTTAAAAGGATTGAAGAAGAGTGATATAAATGTTTACATTATCAATAAATATTCATCAATCAAAGAAAATATGTATATGAGAAAAGAGGAGAAAAAAAAGGGAACAAAGTCTCACTTCCCAATAAAACTGCTGTCACCAACTTAAAAAAATAATTAATATAAATATAAATTACTTCCCATATATTAACGTGGGCCAAAAGGGCCAAAATATGCCAATTTTAATTTTAAAAAACCTTTTTTTGTTATAAAAATAAAAAGGGGCTATATGTTGCCAATTAGTTAAAAGAGAGTATATGCTGTGCCATTTTTTCTTGTTTTTTAGTTTAGTGGGTTGGATTCTTGTTCAGGTTAAAAAAGAATTGGATAATTTTAATTAAAATTGGGTATTTTTAATTGATTTGGGGGGTTTCCGTTCAAGAAGAGATATATTTGTTAAGTTTATTGATGGTAGAAGTAAAAATAACTTGTTTTTAACGCTATTTGACCCTTTTCCCTATTTTGTAAGTATTCCACCAACATAAATTTTTGTACTTAGGCCTTGATTATGCTAATCCAAAGGAGGAGGTGAGTGATTAGTGAGGCAGGTTATTAAATCAAACAGCTAAGGGTGACGTATCTATGAACCGACAATAATTATTATGCTTTAGAAATAATGAACCATAGTTGGTGTTCGAGAACATTCGTACAAACATTTTAAAAATTTAAATCAATTGTGGTGTTCTATCGAAACAAATCGTTTTCATATGTTTACGTAAAGTTTATTAACAAATTCATGTTTTAATAATTATTCTTTCTTTTTAAAATACCTTAGATAGATAATTGGACCAGATCGAAGAAAATGACATGCGACGGAGCAAGCCCTACGCCAACCCCACCCAACACACTCACCTACCACCGACTATTCCAACTCAGCCCACATTGTTGGTTCCTCCAACCACTCATAACTTGCCATCTCAGCATGGTTCAATCCTCAGTACTGTTGAAAAATGGCTGCTTAATTGAGATATGAGTATTTTAGTTAATTGATTTATTGATATTTTATTTTATTAGTAAGAGTTTGATTCATCACTTATCATTCTCTCTCATTTTCAATTTAAAAATAATAGAAGAAAGGAAATATCATCACTAATTATTTAGAAAAAGTCATTTATGAATAATATGTGGTTACTGTCTTGACATGTGTCAATCATCAAACAAATCAGTCTATTTATAAAATCAAATTAAATAATTGATAAGTTATTTAATTCTATTCTAGACTAACAGAGCCTATTTGACATGACTTCTGGGAGGCTAAAAGTATTTTTTCTTTACAGGAAAAAAAATTATATTTTGAAAAATTTAGTGGTTTAGCAAATTTTTAAAATTGCTTTTAAATGAAAGTGAAAATAACTTTTCTATTGTTGGGGAAGAAGCTAAAAATTCTGTTTCTTAAAAAAGTAGAAGTAGAAACAAAAAGTTATTTATTTGAAGACTAAAATATCTCTTACATATTGACTAAT
>JAJOOD010023864.1:0-16232 GCA_029582525.1 Solanum tacnaense | reverse complement strand
AAGTGTTAACCCTCTCTTTTCGGTGTGGGAGTAGAACACTGGATTCCATGTAGCTCTCATGGTCTATGTCGGTTATTGCAATATTTCCCTAATGTAAATGTAAATGAAGGTATAAAAGGTGTGAACTCTTACTAGGGCTTTCTTAAGGGTTTCTACATAGTGTAAGGGAGGGTATGGGACTTCTCTTGTACATTGCACTTGTGGGATCCTAAGAGATGGTTATAGTAATGTTCTGTTATGATTATGACTTATGTATGTTGAAGCTATGTTATGTATGATCATTATGAATATGGTAAGTTATGATGGGATATAATCTTATGAATGTATGCATGAAGTAGGTTGCTTAATGTGATACTTGACTTTGAATAGGGTTATGGGGTTCTATTCTTTGCATTGCACTAGTATTGCTTGGGTTGTCTACATGTTGGGATGATATTATGTTGGGTTGGACTATGATGCTTACTTTGTGTGCATATTGGATTTACTTGGTAAAATGCATGTTTTGACTAAATGTCCTTTTATGAATGTTTCAATGGTTTTTTATGCATAGTAGCCAACTTAGTACGTGTGTTGTACTAACCCATGTTTTCTCCCTTTTTCCTAAACATTTAGGTTCGGGCCGTTGAGGATTCAAGCTTACTTCTCAAGACACTTGGAGTTGCTTCCCTAAGTTGGTGAGTCCTCAAGTCCAAGGACAAGACCCTATGATCTAGTTTCTATGTTTAGTTCTTTACTTATGTTGAAAGACATTGTTGTACTTTCCTATTTCAAGACTTCTTATTGATGTAAGGGCTAAGTTCCATTTTCGATACTTCTATGTCTAGATGGTGCATTGTGATGAAGTTAGATTCTGTTTTTCATATATGAAGTGAAGTTGAACCTCCAAAGTAAAAGTTTTAAATTTTTCGTGATTTTATTCTATGATACATGTTATGATGAATGCTAAGCGCTTGTATAAGACCTCTTCGAGGTTGAATATGTGGGTAACGACTAGGAGGTGCTCTCGGGTCGTTACAATCTTTGTATTATTTTGGGCGTTCTTGGGAAACAAAGGTTGTATGCTAAATTTTCTAAATGTGAATTTTGGTTGACTTCGGTAGCATTTTTGGGGCATGTAGTTTCAAAAGAAGGGTAATGGTAGATCCTCAAAAGATTGAAGCGGATAAGAATTGGGTTCGGCCTAGCTCTGTGATGGAAGTTAGGAGTTTTGTGGGGCTCGCTAGCTATTATCGTCGATTTGTGAAGAACTTTGCTTCTATCGCCACTCACTTGACTAATTTGACCAAAAATGAGATACAATTTGAATGGATTGAAAAATGTGAGGATAGCTTTCAAAAGCTCAAGACTCTCTTGACCAACGCACCTATTCTAGTAATACTGGTGGAAGGTAAGGATTTTATAGTTTATTGTGATGCTTCTCATTCTGGGTTAGGCACGACGTTAATGCAGGATAAGAATGTTATAGACTATTTGTTGCGCCAATTGAAGGTGCATGAGAGAAATTATTCAACGCATGATTTGGAGTTGGCAACGGTAGTATTTGCTGTTAAGATCTGGCGACATTACCTCTATTGTGTTAAATGTGAGGTATTTACTGATCATCGTAGTTTGAAGCATGTGTTCACTCAAATGGATCTGAATTTGAGACATGGAAGGTGGATGGAGTCACTTAAAAATTATGATGTCACCATTCAATACCATCTGGGTAAGGCTAATGTAGTGGCAGACGCTTTGAGTCGGAAGGTAGCGAGTATGGGTAGTTTAGCTTGCCTAAGTGTAACCAAGTGACCTTTGGCTAAGGAAATTCAGACCTTAGAGTCCAAGTTCATGCAGTTGGGCATCTCAGAAAGAGGTGGGGTGTTAGCTAGTATTGAACTAAGGGCCACATTCATTGAGGAGATCAAGTCCAAACAAGTTGAGGATTAGAATTTGAAGGAGCTTAAGAAGAAAACTGCGAATGGTAAAGCACAAGAGACCACTCTTGATGCGGATGGTGTGCTCAATTTTAAACGGAGAATATGTGTTCCTAGAGTAGATGACTTGATTGAGAAATTGTTGGCAGAGTCTCATGGTTTGCGATATGCTATTCATCCGGGTGTGACCAAGATATATTGAGATTTGAAATGAATTTATTGGTGACCGGGCATGATGAAGGATATATCGGAGTTTGTGGCGAAGTGTCCAAATTGTCAACAAGTGAAGTTTGAACATCAAAGGCCTGCAGGTTTGCTTCAAAGAATGCCAATTCCATAATGGAAGTGGGAAAGAATAGCCATGGATTTTGTGGTTGGTCTTCCCAAGACTTTGGGAAAGTTTGATTCTATTTGGGTAGTGGTTGATAGATTGACCAAGTCAACCCATTTTATTTCGGTAAGAAAAGAATATAATGCTGAACAATTAGCCAAAGTTAATGTTAAAGAGATAGTGAGGTTGCATGGGGTACCCCTTTCTATCATCTCAAATCGTGGTACCCAATTCACATCTAAGTTTTAGAGCAAATTACATGATGAATTGGGCTAACAACTCACTTTTAGTACAACCTTTCATCCACAAACGGATGGATAGTTAGAGAGGACTATTCAAGTATTCGAAGACATGTTGAGGGCAAGTGTGATTGATTTTGGAGGTCATTGGGATAAGTTCTTACCTTTGTGTGAATTTTCTTATAATAAAAATTATCAGTCCAGCATAGATATGACACCATTTGAGGTACTCTATGGGAGGGGATGTATATCATACATAGGATGGTTTGAGGTTGGCGATGTGAAACCTTGGGGGTTGATTTAGTGAAGGATGCTCAAGATAAGGTGATGAGTATTCAAGCTAAACTTTTAGCAGCCCAGAGTAGACAAAAGAAGTATGCGGATCATAAGGTAGGAGATATGACTTTTCAAACTGGTGAAAATGTTCTTCTTAAGGTATCACCCATGTAAAGGGTGATGAGATTTGGCAAGAAAGGTAAGCTAAGTTCTAGGTACATTGGTCCATTTGAGATTCTTGAATATGTGGGACCGGTAGCGTATAGATTGGCTTTACTTCCTAATTTATCGGGAGTTCATCTGTATCTCATGTATCCATGTTGAAGAGATATCATGGTGACAGGGATTATATCATAACGTGGGACTAAATTGTGTTAGACAAGGACCTCCAATATGAGGAGGAACCGATTGCAATTCTTGATCGTGATATGCGTAAGGTGAGGACCAAGGAGATTAAGTCCATGAAAGTTAAATGGAAGTATCATCTAGTTGAGGAAGCTACTTGGGAAACTGAGAGAAACATGCGAGACAAGTATCCCCAATTGTTCGTCGATTCAGGTACTACTTCATTCCTTCCTTAGCCTATTTTCCTAAGTTTTGTCACTAGGGGACGAGTGATGGGTAAATTGGTATCTATTGTAACGACCTGTTCTCGTCGTTATAGAAATGCCAATGGGGGAAAATTTGGGGCCGAAAAACTTTTTCGTAGTATTTGGATTTTCCCAACCTAGTCCAGATTTGGATGAAATTAGAGTCTTTAAGGTGTAGGGAAATCTGGTAACAATTGGGTGAGTTAATTATGATTTTGATTACATGAGTAGTTAGATAACTCATTAAAGAATTTGTACGACTTTACGAAATTGAATTCGGGCGAGTAGAACTCCCAAAATCGATCTTAGCGTAAAGGATATTTTCTGATCCTCGTTGGTTGGAGGTGTATTGTGAAATGGGGATCTTGGAATTCTTTAAATAGTTCACTGGTTCCGTGCAAGCCGCTTTAGCGGGATTGGTGTAGATCTGGAGAGGCCGCTGCAGCGGGGTGAGGGTCGCTGTGGCAGGTTCAACACGACTTGAAGTCGTAAATAAACCCTTAAACGACCTTATTTGGCACTTTTCAATTTTTAGAGCTAAGGAATGAACCCCAGGCGACTCCTATTTGTTTTTCATGATTCTTGAGGCTAAAGATAAGCTTTTCACTCCTTGAATCCATTTTTTGATCCGTAGAACGTACTAGAATGGGTGAATATTGATGGGGGACGATTTTGTTATAGATTCTATGGTGGAAACAACCCTAATTTGGATAATTGGGATGATAGGTTTGATCTAAGGTTCATAGAATTGTTAGTAATTGGGGTAATTAGTGATTGTTTATTGATTCCCGTATTATATTGATTATTTGTAGACCAAGAACAAGTGGAACGAATCCGGAAAAGGAAGGATCAAGTTTCTTAGGGTTTCAAGCTTGTTTCGAGGTAAGTGATGGTTGTGATTCTATGATTGTGTAATGTATGTTTGTTCTTGCTTCATTATGATACATGTATGTATATGAATGTTGCATTATTGATCACACTTGTTGTAAATGAGATAGATGAATGATGGTTACCATGAAATCATTACTTAATTGTATGATCTTGAGGATATACTTGTGATTGTGATTGTGGTGTGATTGAATGGATCGGTTGCCACGTTTCGGCATAACTAACTTGAATCGGTTGCTACGTTCTGACATAACTAACTTGAATTAATTGCCACATTCCGGCATAACTATGGGATCGGTTGCCACGTTTTGGCATAATCATTGGATCGGGTACCACGTTCTGATATGCTAACTGTTTGGGTTTGGGTTCCATGATAGGACCAATGATTTGATATAATTGTGTATCCTAAGAAATGTGAAGTTGTTCGTTGTTAGTAAATGTTGATAATATTGTATATGTTCGTAATATGCATGTGATTATATTGTTGTGATGACTTATGTATGTTGCACTTAGTGGGATAGCTTTGTGATCTTACCAATACACTGTGGTTGTGTACTGATACTGCATTTGCTCTTATTTTTGTTGAGTACAGGTCATCTTCAAGCGCTACTGATAGACCTCGCTTAGGAGATCAGTGATCGTCGTTCGAATTCAAGGGTGAGCCAATTCTTCTGGGCTGCCATGAGTTCTCCTTTCGTCTATCTCCATCATTTTCGGACTTAGACTATGTTCTAGTTTGTTTATTAGTTCATTAGATTAGGGTTGCATCCCTTCTTGTTTAGACTTGTTGAACTTTAGATGTTTTGGTACATTGACTTACAGGTTCTACGTTATTACTTCCGCATTGTTAGGTTATTATTGTTAGACTTTTGTTAGAGTTTATGGAACCTCTATTTCTTTCCTTAGTATTTTCCTACTTTCGTGTACTTAAATGCCTTATTTTTGGTTTAGTTGCTTGGTTGGGTTGTAGTAGTGGTTCTCCCACCAGAGGATTAGTGTGTGTGCCAATCACGACGGTCTGGGTCGTGACAACAGCCCCCAATAAACCATGTAGCCATTGTGGGTAGAAAGGGCCATACTTTTTAGATGATTCCTTATTTGTTTTAAGCATAGATTACTAGATCCACTTAGTCAGTAGGTTCTATACCCCGGCAAAGTATAAGACAGTTCTGGAAGCTTGGGCTAGACGTTGTATCAGCACATAGCTCATAGTGATGGTTGTCAGTTAGAGAATCTCCCAACAGAGTTATTTTGCATATTTACATACAAATAGGAGTTATTATTTTATTTTCATACAATTGAGTTATTATTGTATTTTTGTATACAATTGAGTTATTATCTACGGTTTTAAAAGCTTTATTGCATCTTTTATTGTTGTTTTATCCTTGAGTATCCAGAGTTGAACTATGTTTCACAGAGTTGAATATCTTATTGTTGAGTTGAGCCCTATTTCTCTAAGTTGAGTTGAACAATGTTCTCTGAGTTGAGTATCTTATTATTGAGTTGAGCCCTATTTTCTCTAAGTTGAATTGAATTAAGTTGAGATAAGTTGAGTGATTTGAGAAGAGGTAAGTATGTTTCTTTTTCATCAGTTCAAGCTTATGTTTTTGCTTTAGAATTCCCCTTACATGCTCATACTTTCCATGTATTGAACCATTTGGCTTGCATCGTTTCATGATGCAGATACAGGTATTCAGGACATCAACAAGCGTTTCGTTGAGGGCATGTGATATTCCAGTCAACTTTGGTGATCCTTCTTATATTTCAGAGGACTTCACCTTTATCTCACAATTCAATTAGTAGTTTTGAGATGTCGTGGATCTTGTCCCGATATCCTTTTGTAATAGTAGAGGCTTCATAGATAGACAGAGCTTAGGAATTTCTATATTTACTTGTATTTTGAGTATTGTACAGACTTTTAAAAAGGTTGAGTATTTGAGTTCAATGAAATTTAATTCAGTTTTTAAACTTTTGTATGCTTAAGTTAGTCTTCCACTTGTAGTCAGTAAGGATGTGGGTTCGCTTAGGGACCAGCAATGGTTCTCGAGTGCCGCCCATGTTCAGGGTGTAGGCTCGAGTCGTGAAAAACTTAGTATCAGAGCACAGAGTTCGAATGTCCTAGGGTGTCTATGAAGCTGTGTCAAGTAGGATCTTAATTATGGTTGTGAAGGCCCAACTTCTATAAATAAATGACTACATAAATTTAGGAAAAGTTTCCCTTCTTTCATACTCTAAATCGTGCGATAGAGCTATGTCATAGAGACTTATTCTAACTCGTGCATCACATATCCATTCGACTGCCCCTCATACTCAAGGTAGTTGAAAAGGCAAATCCAGATACTTATCGATGAGTTACTCTTAGAAAAATTCCTGAGAAAGTCATGAGACTCTAGAGGGGTTGTAGAGAAGCCCATGAGTGACTTTGGTGTTGAGTTTCAGAGGAATGCACTCATGTACATATGAATCGTGCGTTCACGCTAAAAGTGAGATGTACTTTCTTCTCTAAGCCTTGTTTCAGCTGAGACCCTTATGAGGAAGTATGATTAGAGCTTGGGTATTATTTTCTCCCGAAAAGGTAGCAGGAGTTACGAGATCATGAGAAGTAGTAGTGAAAGTGCCCAGAATTAGAGGAAAGTATGCAGAGGTTCAGTAATTTAAGGAAATGAGATAGTGATGGGGCAGATTATGTTATTGCAATCATGCACCTAGTCAGTTATAGGTGATGAGTTCCTTTATGAGTAGAATATGGAATAATATTGTTGTAGAGAGTTCTTGATAGAATGAAGAGCAATAGTTACTAGTCAAGATAAGGTAAAGTATATTGTTAACGAGAATAGAGTTGATATTGATGTGCCATCGCATTAAAAGAGACTAAGTACATGTGTTGAATAAGAGAACAGAGTATTCATGAGGTGATAGACCGAAGCTAGGCTTATGAAATTTGAAGGGGGGGGTGGGGGGAGCCCCATAGTATTAAGAGGATGATAGAACAATTTAAGATATAATGTGCAGTAAGTGAGTAAATAGTATTTAAGTTGTGAAGTGCAATGCGATAGTAATTTGTGAGTGTAGAGACTAAGAGGTAAGGATTGACTACTTGTCATAAGGTCCTAGTGGACGAGTGTTTCTGAATTTGTATCCAATAGTTGTATGTTAGTATAGTAAGCGAGTAATCATATTGATATTCGGGTTTAGTAATAAACATTAAGCTTGAATTTGAGATGAGTGTCATGACCAAAAGAATGGCAACCTGAGGGTGATGATGTTAGTCTTGATATTTGACCTAGAAGACTTAACATAGAGAAGGTGAGAAATTGAGATATTAGCTGCAATAAATATGAGTGATACAAGTGAGAGACCCTAATCTTTAGATAAGGGCAGTGAAGTGTGGCTCAGTAACAATGAGTAACAAGAGCATTAAGAGGTCTACCGAGGTGGTATGTAATTTGAAAAGGTTAAGAGAAACACCTTAGAAAGAGGTCTTAGTACCTGCTTATGGAGAGTTCGGTAGTCATGAGATAGAAGTGTTAGAGTAAAAGAGGATGTACACTAGTTTAGAGATTATGGAATAGGTCCTAAGCTTTCAAGTGTCAGCTTTAGACCTAAGGGGGAGATGATAAGATGAGAAATCAAGTTAAGTGTTAGAGAATGAGATAGTAATGAGTTCCAAAGAGCATGGGAGATATCTTTTCAGAGGTCTTTTTAGTAATGGAGTAATGTTAGAAATAGATGGTTAGTGATCCTATCGTGATAATGATAGTGTGATAATTCTGTCTAAGGTTATAAATGAGGAGGAAGAGGAGGATGACGTTTTTCTATGAGAAATAGCTAAATGAGATCCCTTAGTTGGTTCCGAATAGTAATGCGGGCAATTCTAGTTGGTATGGCAGAGATGATAAGAGTAACCCCATTCCATACCCAGTCCAGCCGTCATTCGAGGATGAATGATCCCAAGGGGGAGATATTGTAACACCCATAAATTTTTTGAACTAAGACTCGAACCATCCTTCGTTTTGAGTAGGATTTTGCCGAGGAATTTAAAATTTTCGTAAGTGTTAAGGTCACTAGATGTAGCACCTTGAATTCCAAGAAGAATTAAAGAGAATTCATTCAAGTCATTCGTAAGTTCTTTTAAATTTTGGGTCAAATTCAAATGACCATAACTTTCAATACAAGATGAGTTAGGTTTCCCATAAGTTATCAAATGAAAGGCCTTTGGATTATCTTCCCAACGCCACCGAGTTTGCTAAGTTTAGAGCTCGTATGGGGGGCATATGCCCTTTTGAAGTTAGGTTGTCCATTTAAGGAAAGTTACCCAAAAATATGAGGGGTATTTTGGTCTTTTCCTTATCAAATCAGATTAAAATGAAATATGGTGATATTTAGGGGTCTAAACTGATTTGGTTCAGTTTTCATAGATCCTAATTACACTTAGGGTTTTAGAAGAAAGTTCAAGAAGAGAAAATAGGAGAAAAGAGGAGAAAAAGTTCAAAGTTCCAATCGCTCGATCAAGAAATTCAAAATTTCGCCAAGAACCTACTTCTTTGAGGTATGTGAGTTTCTCATAGTGTTGGGTTCGTTCACCCACACACCAATCATGTTATTTTCAGCGAAGTTTCATTCTTAAAGCTGAAGAATTTGAGTTCTTGAAAGTATTATTTCCGTTCTTGAATTAGGATGGGTTTGATGAGTTCTTTAGATAAAAGTTAGTGAATTGATGGTGGTTTTGAGTAGATTATCGTGTACATAAGTTGAGTATTCGAAGCAAAGTGATTGGGAAAGAAACCATTCGATTCTAGGAGAATTAGGGTAAAAAACGAGTAAGAAAAGATCGACAGAAAATAAGGTACCAGGTCCGCGTCGCGGACCTATTCCTCAAAGTGAATTTTCCCTCTCCGCCTCACGGAGAGAACGCGAACTCCACTATTCTAAAATTATTTTGCGACCAAATATTATAATTCATCTCCGCATCGCAGACTTGCTCCTCAGATAATGTTTTTCAACTGTTTCTCATTATTAACTATCTAAGACTCATTTAATCATCACGATTTTCTTCCTATCATAAATCATAACCTTGAATTCATAATTCAAATTCAAGGTAGTGCTAAGAGTTAAGTCTTGCAAGTTGTTCCGAACATTTTGAGAAAGTTCATTTGAGCCCTTTTGATGAGTCTTCTACAACTTCTAATAACTCGTATCAAGACTTGATTGAGTAAGTGGGTATGAGAATGAGGAGAATGTTTTCATGAGTCTACATTATCGTCGAGATCCTTCATATTATGAATCATAACTCTTGAATTCATAATTAATAATTCAAATTCAAGAAAGAGTTAAGAGTATAGTTGAAGAAAGTCTTTGAGTCAAATTTAAAGGAAGTAAGTATGAGAATTAGAGGAGTCGTATACACGAGTTCCATATTGTTACGTAGACCCTTGAGTCAAGTCGTTCGTGCCCATAAATTTCTGCATGAACTCCATAAGTTGAGTTTCTTTGAGCGGAGTAGTATCTTCAAGTTCTAAGTCTTGAGTATTGATGTTCCTAACCCTTTTGAAATTATATTCCTAGTCATAGGATTACTACATGTTACCATGAAGGTCCTTGAGTTTAGTAGTTCATGCCCATAATTCCGCATGAACCCTATGAGTCGAGCATTCAGGAGATGAGTAGTACCATTTAGTCCTTGGGTTCTGGAGTAATTGAGTTTCAAGTATTGAGTTCTGCATATGGTTATTGAAAACCTTGAATTGAGTTGTTTACGTCCACAATTCGGCATGAACTTTATCTGGAGAAGTCTTTTACAATTATTCATAATTTGTTTAAAGGCTTAAGCATTTGATTATGAGGAAGAGTAGAGTCAAGTTTCATTTTCTTTAAAATGATATATGGGAACTAAGTATTCCCAAGAGAAATGTTTTTACATTTATGAAAAGAGGAAATACCGATTTCCAAAAGAGTTCATGAGCAGTTTTCAACATTATCTCTTTTTAGAGAAACCTTTTGAGTAATAATCTCAAAGATGAGGAAGAGGAAATGTTTTCTTTAAAACATAATTAGCTAAGTATATTTTGGGATCAGTGTTGAGCACCGATATGGGGGAGAGTTCTAACAACTCACTTCCCCATAAATCATGTAGCCAACGTGGGTAGAAATGTCCATACTTTTTAGATGATTCCTTATTTCTTTTAAGCATAGACTAGTGGATCCACTTAGTTAGTAGGTTCTATACCCCGCCAAAGCATAGGACAGTTCTGGCAGCGTGGGCTAGACGCTGTATCATTACATAGCTCATAGTGATGGTTGTCGGTTAGAGAATCACCCAAACAGAGTTATTTTGTATTTCTACATACAAATAGGAGTTATTATGGTATTTTCATACAATTGAGTTATTATTGTATTATTTTTGCATACAACTGAGTATTATCTACTGTTTTAAAAGCTTTCAAGATATTGCATCTTTTATTGTTGCTTTATCCTTGAGTAACCACAGTTGAACTACGTTTCACAGAGTTGAATATATTATTGTTCAGTTGAGCCCTATTTCTTTGAGTTGAGTATTTTATTATTGAATTGAGCCCTATTTCTCTGAGTTGAGTTTAGTTGAGTGAATTGAGAAGAGGTAAGTATATTTGTTTTCCATCAGTGCAAGCTTATGTTTATGCTTTAGAATTCCTCTTACATGCTCGTACATTCCATGTACTGAGGCATTTGGCCTGCATCATGAAATCATTTCATGATGCAGATACTTGTATTCAGGATCATCAACAGGTGTTTCATTAAGGGCAGGTGATATTCCAGTCAGCTTTGGTGAGCCTTTTTATATTTCGGAGGATTTCACCTTTATCTTACGGTTAGTAGTTTTGAGATGTCGCGGGTCTTGTCCCGATATTCTTCGGTAATAGTAGAGGCTTCATAGATAGACAAAGTTGAGGAGTTTCTGTATTTACTTGTATTTTGAGTATTGTACATACTTTTAAAATGGTTGAGTATTTGAGTTCAGCGAAATTCAATTTAGTTTTAAGCTTTTGTATGTTTGAGTTAGTCTTCCGCTTGTAGTCAGCTAGAATGAGGGTTCTCTTGGGGACCAACAATGGTTCTCGAGTGCCGGTCACGTTCAGGGTATAGGCTCGGGTCGTGACATAAATAATGGGAATAACTTAGTAAAGCAACCTTTTTTTTTAGTATTTCAATCGGTAAATACTAGTATAGGATACTTTAAGAGATTCTTTTTTGTAGAAGCCGATCTATAACTATCAAGATTTGTGTTGTTGGTTATTGGAAATCCTCACTGAATGGATGAATTCCCTTTATCCGGAGTCCAATATCCACAAAAGATGTAGAATTATTTTTTCTTATGTTAGATAGATAACCCTAGCCATCTAATGTGTTTGAAAGAAAAAATATATTTTGATACACCCATAATGGTGTATTTATACATCAAGGGTTAGGGTTAAGGATCATGACAATGTAATGGGCTATATAACATATTGGTAGACTTGACCCAATAATTATTAGAAAATCTATACCACTAAACAAGCATAAGCCTTATATTTGCTCCTTAAAATCCTACTTTAAAGTTAGTGTATTATTTTAAGGGATAATGCACAAGTGTCAAATAGTCATGACCCAACATCACAAATTGTGATGAAACACTAGGATATGGCTATATGAGGCAGTGCAACCTCATGTCATTTCACCAGCAGCTCTAAACACCTATATTTTATTTGCAAAATAAACTTATATTTTTTACGATTACATTTTTTATTACTCATTACATGAATATGTTTTATAGAATTTTAAACATCATTAAAATGAGTCTACATAAATTTATATGGGACACACGTGTGCAATGCAGTTGCCCAACACTAGCTGTTAAAAAGAAAAGAGATAAAAAAGTTATCTTTTTTACCAAAAAAAATCCTTTATCACTTTTGGAATATTTATTATGTTATAAAATTACTTTTGTCTTTTTCTATTTCTATATGCTCGATTACAAACTCCAATAAACAACTGAAGTACTAGTAACCATCTTATTTTTATTTTCAAATTGTATAATACAGACCATACAATTGAAGTTAAATATTCATCATTTGCAGAATAATTTTCAACAATGACTAATTGACTTTCATTTGTTATTTTCAATATGTAAATACTAGTATCAGAGTCTTACGAGATTCTTTTTTGAAGAAGCAGATCTAAACTATCACGATTTGTATTGTTGGTCGTTGAAAATCCTCATAGAATGGATGAATTCCATTTATTCAGAGTCCAATTTCCACAAAAGATGCATAACATTTTCTTATGTTGGATTGATAACCCTAGTCATCTAATGTAGTGGAAAGAAAATCTATCTTTTGCTACACACATAATTGTGTATTTATACGTGAAGGGTTAGGGCTAGATCACGACAATCTAATGGGCTATATAACTTATTCAAGGACCTGACCCAATAATTGTTTGAAAATCTACACTAATAAGCAAGCATAAGCCTTATAGTTACTCCTTAAAGTCCTACTTTAAACCTATTGTATTATTTTAGAGGATAATGCATAAGTACAAACTTGTCATGACCCAAAATTACAAGTTGTGATAGAAAACAAGGTTATAGCTATATGAGGCAGTGCAACCTCATGTTATTTCACCAGCAACTCTAAACACCTATATTTTTTATTTGCAAAATGAACTTATATTTTTTACAAATACATGTTTTATTACTTATTGCACGAATGTGTTTCATAGAATATAAAATATCATTAAAATGAGTCTACACAAATTTACATTGGACACACGTACCCAACACTAGTTGTTAAGAAATAAAAAAAAAAGAGATAAAAAGGTTATCTTTTTTACAAAAAAAACAACCTTTATCACTTTTGAATCAAAACTATTCTAGCGTAAAATTACTATTGTCTTTTTCTGTTCCTATTTGCTCTGTTACAAACTCAAATAAACAATTGGAGTACTAGCAAACAACTTATTTATTTTCAAATTGTATAATACAAACCATTCAATTGAAGTTAAAATGTTCATCATTTGAACAATGATTTCCAACAATGGCTAATCGACTTCCATTTGTAATTTTTCATGAAGAGGATTTTTTGTATGACCGTCTAAATTATAGAAATAACTTTGTAAAAAACAATCTTTTTTTAGTATTTCAATCTATAAATACTAGTATAGGAAACTTACGAAATTCTTTTTTGCATAACTAGATCTATAACTATGAGGATTTGTGTTGTTGGTTGGTAGGAATTCTCATAGAGTTGATAAATTCCCTTTATCTAGAGTCCAATATCCACGTAAGATGCAGAACATTTTTTTATGTTGGAATGATAAACCTAGCCGTCTAATGTGGTTGAAAGAAAATTTATCTTTTACTACACCCATAATGGTGTATTTATGCATCAAGGGTCAGGTTTAAGGATAATGACAATCTAATGGGCTACATAACTTATTGATGGACCTGACCTAATAATTGATAAAAAATCTACACAAATAAGCAAGCATAAGTCTTATATTTACTCCTTAAAGTCATACTTTAAAGCTATTGTATTATTTTAAAGTATAATGCATAAGTACAAAATTATCATGACCCAAAATCACAAGTTGTGATGAAAAGCAAGGATATGGCTATATGAGGCCATGCAACCTCTTGTTATTTCACTAGCAGCTCTAAAAACTTAAAATTTTTATTTGCAAAATAAACTTATATTTTTTACGTTAACATTTTTTATTACTCATTATATGAATGTGTTTCATAGAATGTAAACAATCATTAAAATGAGTCTACACAAATTTATATGGGACACACGTGCAATGCACGTGCCCAACACTAGTTGTTAAAAAACAAAAAATTAGAGATAAAAATATTATCTCTTTTACAATTTTTTTTAACCTTTATCACTTTTAAATCAAAATATATTCTGGTGTAAAATTACTTTTGTCTTTTTCTATTTCTATATGCTCAGTTACAAACTCCGATAAACAATTGAAGTGTCACGCCCAGAGCCTACACCCTGGATGGGACTGGCACTCAAGAACCATTGTTGGCCCCAAGCGAACTCTTGGCCTGACTTACGTACTCAGCGGAAGACTTTAAGCTTATACAAGGATTTCAAATGCACTTTAAAACAACTATCTCAAATAAACATAGAACCTTTAAGGATAAACATTCAAACTAGCCATAGATGGCAACTCAAGTCTTATAGCGAAACATCTGAAATACAAGACTAAAGAACTCTAACTACTCGTCAATGAAGCCTCTAAAACAAAGAGGGATGTCGGGACAAGACCCCTGATCATCCTAACAACTGAAATACTAAAGCAATGTCAAATGAGTCCTCAGGAAAGCAAAGTGGCTCAACAACTAACTCTGAGTGCTCAACTGGATCAACAAGGCATTGGATGCTGATTCTGGTTACCTGTGTCTGCATCATAAAACGATGCAGGCAAAATGGCATCAGTACATTGAATGTACGAGTATGCGAGGGGAAAACTAAACATGACATAAGCTTGAAAGGAATCTAAAACGAACACTTACCTTGACTTTAATCATCTCATGAATACTCAACTGAACTGCAAAGTAAAGACAATAATAATGGTGCAGTTTATACAAAGCATTTAAAACAATCAGTGGTAACTCAATGTATTAAAGAGATACAATAACAACTCAGTTTACTCATATAATAAAGTAATAAAATACTGTGGGAGCTTCTCTAACTGACAACCACCACTATGAGCCTAAGTGATGATACAATGTCTTGCCCACGTTGCTAGAACTGTCCTATACTTTGTCGTCATATAGAACGCCTTAACTAAGTGAATCCACTAGTCTATGCTAAAAAGCATTAAGGAATCATTTAAAAAATATGACCCTTTCTACCCATGATGGCTACATGGTTTATGGAGACTTGAGTTATTATGAACTTGCGTTCCCATATTGCTGCTCAATACTACTCCCAAAATGTACTCAGCTTATATGTTTTAAAAACAAAACTCTTTATTTGGTTTGAGATAATTACTAAAAACTTATCTTAAAAGCTCTCTTGGAAATTGGTGTTTCCTTTCTTGCTCAAATGTGAAAACATTTTTAACTCTTGGGAATACTTAGTTCCCGTATAATATTTGAAGAAATGAACTTTTACTCTTATTCTTTACTCAACTCAAAACTCAAGTCTTAAAACAAGATTAAAACATTTGCTAAAGACTTCTTGAAATGACTCTATGAACTTTTTAGACTTGGCTTTTAACTTTCCTTGAATTTGAATTTATGGATTCAAGGTTAGGATTCATGTTTCTAGATGATTTCTAGATGTTTAGAAGTCATTTGGAGTAGTTAGAATCAATAGGAAGTGGTAGAACACTTTAGAAGGACTTAAACAGGCTAAATAACGAAAAATGGGTGGGGGCAGACGACCCGGGCGCGTTACTGGCACGCCACGCCAGCCCCTAAGTGATTGGGGCTCATTTCTAGCATACTGCTGGTGCGCCGCCCCGGCCTTCCTGGTGGTACGGGGGTGAGTTGCGCCAACATTCCCCCATGTGAATCTGACGAATTTTTCTCTCGGTTTTAGACCTTAAGTCGATTAATTTTGTTTCTTTTTCTCAATATCTCTTTAGATTTAGGTACCCAAAACATAAACACAAGAACCTAACTAAAAGTAACTCTAATAATCGACATGAAACGACCCCAAAAATGCCCGAAAATGTGCTTCGGAAACACCTATAATTGTAATTTCCATATATCTCAAAATCTGTGCATGATTTCGAAAATTTGACTTCATATTCTTATTCAGGGGGTCAAATTGAGTGGGTAATGGGTCTAACCCGAATTTTAGAGCAACCGTATCAAAATTCGAAAATCGCAAAAAATGCGATTTTCAGGGTCAACTTTAAAGGGGCATATCTCTTAGCACACAAGGAACTGGAAGGGCCGTAACCTATTAAATTAAACCTCTACGAGTTAGCTTTCCAATGCACTTGGTTTCACCTCATTCCG